>UCOH01012544.1:0-17000 GCA_900474275.1 Synergus japonicus
GTATATGGGGCATTCTTTCTCAACCGGACACAACCTGCTGCCCAAAATTGGTTTGATTTTATAAAACTGGGTTTGGGCTTAAAATTTACGAAATTTTGTCTAGTTTTTTGAACCGTTGGGCGGTTTTTGAGATTCAAGATGGCTGACTAAATATGGCGTCGAGAATCAGAAAAAACACAGATGAACAAATTATTTGTATTAAATAAACTATAAGAGGGTCGACTTAAAAAATTCTATTTGGGCCTAAATTCTGTGTTTGTATGGGTACTTTGACGAACCATATCAAATATTACGAAATTTAACATGGCGGATCCAATATGGCGGCTGTATCTCGACCATCAACTAAATTTCCTCAAATCAGTTTGGAAATAGTTACTCGGGGGTTTTTGAGATCGCTGATTACGAATTTACTATTGTTTTTGCAAAATTAATTTGTTTAAACAATTTGTGTAAACAAATTATTGCAAAAAATGATTGCAGAATCGTGATCTATAGGAAAAAATAGTTTGAAAAGATATATAGATAATGTTAATTATTTAAACAATTATGCAAACTATTAATAAATATTTTAAATATTTTTTTCTATGGTATTACATATGGTTTTCTGGGATTTCAAGGTTCCTGATAACGAATTTGATATTAATTGTACAAAATTTTATTTTTTTGACAATTAATCCACCAACATAAAAAAAGTGATTTAAAAAATTTTCAAAATGCTTCCACCGTTTGAATTTTTATATAAAATAGCTGAACAACGTTCACAAACTGAAAATATGTTAACACACACACACAGGTATGCAGGTAGACAGACAAATTCGTAAAAACATGTTTTTCGGGTTCAGGGGCTCCTGAAAACGTGAAGATTTGACTAATCTGGGAGGTCAATTTTCAACAAATCTAATATTCTTTGATGAGAATGTGAAAAAAAAATGGTTTCATGAGTGGAGTAATCTGAGGAGATATAAATGTCACTAAGAAACATTTTTAAACATTTAAAAAATATATTTTCTATCATTGTGTTATGTCCTAAAGAGGATAATAAAATAGCCAATTTCCCTATCAGTTCTCGTTTTAAATCCACGTAAGTGAATTAGGGACGTGATCAAGCCAAGGAATGAGACGATCAATTATAACAACAACTCTTTATTTATAAGTTACAATTTTCTTGATTCACGTGCAAAGAAAGTGTGAGAAAGAGTGGTGGACGCTTTGAGAACCTCCCGGAATTCTGACATCGTCCTATAAAGAACGTTTCAGATTAGATTTGTATTTAAAGGTGGGAGATGTACAGATATAATGGTGGGAACTTATTTGTTTTTAGAGATTTATCGATTCCAGCTTCCAAGATTCTCCTAGGTGTTAGCCGCCTTTTTCAGATTTGGCATGCACCTTCCCTAGGGATCGAAATGGGATGTTGAACACCAACTATAACTCGGAACTTGAATAGGTACCGAACTGTAACTCGGAAGGTTGACGGGCCTGACGGATAGATCCGGAGTCTGATTTCAAAACTGATGATTATTGACTGGAGGTTGTAACTGTGTTGATACGGTCGAAACTCGTTTTTTAGACTAATTCTCCTTGATTTCCGTATCCATTTTATATCCTTTAGAGATCATCCGCCATTATGACCTGTCCTCCGCAAGGGAATCAGTTTGGCTCTCCGTGAATATGAGTTCTGGTTTCCTCGCTTTCGGTTGATAGAGATCTTTCTTCGTTTGGTCTCAAAGTTATTTATATTTCTCTCTCGCGTCGATTCTTCCACGTGTTTGACAACATTTAGATTTATTGATTAATTACGATCACGTAACAATTGTTAAAATATTTTTTTCTTTTAGAACATTTTTTTCATTTAAATTTTGTTTTGTAATATTAATATTGGTGGATTAAATGTCAAACAAATTTTTTAAAAAGAAAATTATGTACAATTAATGACGAACCGAGGCATGACTATAATTTGAAGGAGCAGTGTATTTGTTTGGTCATGCCTCATATATAAATGTGGTAGTATCTTGAGCATTGGAGTACCTTTTAATCAATAGTATTCGATCCTTTTCTACTTTGAAGCAATGATTTTTCAGTATTTTTGAGACTGCTGTAGAACAAGGTCATTATAGTCTGAAAATGTTTTTGACCCCATTCGGTTAGTTTTTCAGGAGTCAAAATGGCTTCAGTTGGCTTACATAGAAAACCGTTCCGTGCTGCTTCTCTTTTGAATAGAGCTCCAACACCATCTGAAGCACTTTTATCATGCGCAGTTGCATAGAAATTCCAATCAACTTTGATACCAAAGTCTTCTTCATGATGAATGAGATTAACCATCTGAAATTTATTCTTGATATGCTGTTTCACACCATCGCTGAAATAAATTATTTTCTTTACGCGAAGACTTCGTTTCACATGTGGTATCAACATTTTTTGCACCGTGTAAACTGTATCTCTATCGTGGTGTGTGCTATCTGATAAGAATACTATGCTCTTGTGCTTCAGTTCTGAGTTTTCCTTATAGTAATATACTACAGGAAATACAGTACTTTGGTTGTTATTAAAATGAAACGCTTGTGATGCATCTTGAACTATGTATTTGTAATTTTCAATGAAATCCAATACAATGAGAACTTCACCCTCATCTAAATTGTTCTTCTTGAATTGAAAGTACTGCGATTGTTGTTTGGAAATGATTGAATGAGGTTTTAAAATCAATAACATATTACATAATTCTTCTACGAAGTCTGTTGTAGGGAGTATTTGGGTTTTTAAAGTCGCCCTGTCTGTCGCAGTCCAGGAACTGAATTGCACATTATCGATGTTTTCTTCTTCCAATAATTGTTGTAGAAGTTGTGAAAAACTCGCAATTCTTGGACATTTTGCACATTTGTCAAGAAAACAATTTGCATTACGATTTCCTCCGTCATTCATACCACGATTCTTACAAATGATTGCTTGTAAGCAGCCTTTATAACCACTTATCGGGTTTTCCGAATTTTGGGTTAGTTGCTTAATGTCAATAGCATCCAACATCAATTTAACATTCTGATGAATCGTTCAAACGCAGACGGAATGGATTCCGCTGGGCCCAACAAGAATGCAATGTTTTGTAGGAAGTTGTACGGATCTCATTTAGATCATCTGCGGTGTCATTCCAGAATCGTCAACGTGGATACTTTTGAGTGATAGAGAACACTAGCGAATAAAACTCGAGTAGAACTAAGTAACAGTTTGCGGCTATCGGCACTGCGTCTCGCAGGCCGAATTTGGAGTTGAAAGCATTTTGAAAATTTTTTAAATCACTTTTTTTATGTTGGTGGATTAATTGTCAAAAAAATAAAATTTTGTACAATTAATATCAAATTCGTTATCAGGAACCTTGAAATCCCAGAAAACCATATGTAATACCATAGAAAAAAATATTTAAAATATTTATTAATAGTTTGCATAATTGTTTAAATAATTAACATTATCTATATATCTTTTCAAACTATTTTTTCCTATAGATCACGATTCTGCAATCATTTTTTGCAATAATTTGTTTACACAAATTGTTTAAACAAATTAATTTTGCAAAAACAATAGTAAATTCGTAATCAGCGATCTCAAAAACCCCCGAGTAACTATTTCCAAACTGATTTGAGGAAATTTAGTTGATGGTCGAGATACAGCCGCCATATTGGATCCGCCATGTTAAATTTCGTAATATTTGATATGGTTCGTCAAAGTACCCATACAAACACAGAATTTAGGCCCAAATAGAATTTTTTAAGTCGACCCTCTTATAGTTTATTTAATACAAATAATTTGTTCATCTGTGTTTTTTCTGATTCTCGACGCCATATTTAGTCAGCCATCTTGAATCTCAAAAACCGCCCAACGGTTCAAAAAACTAGACAAAATTTCGTAAATTTTAAGCCCAAACCCAGTTTTATAAAATCAAACCAATTTTGGGCAGCAGGTTGTGTCCGGTTGAGAAAGAATGCCCCATATACATATATAATATAAAAAAATATATAAATACTATAATACTATATAAATATACGTATAATAAAAGATTATATATTATATTAAATTTATTTTAATTATTATATTATATTTTTACATTTTCTGGGTAAATGTTTGGGCAAAAATTCTGGATAAATTTTGTGTTGTATAAAGGTAATTTCATCTCAAATTACCCAGACCAACTGAAAGTGAATTTAAGTTTGACATCAGATTCACAGGTATAGTTCATTGAACAATTTAAGGAGTCACGCATTTTCTTCTTTTTGGTTAGAATTAGAAATTTTTTAATTCTGAAATTTTTTCTCTGCGCGTCAAAACGTTTCTTTTATTGTCTCTCTCAGGTGAAACTTTTTTTGAAAACGCTCATAACTGCTGCTAAAATGCAAGGATTTTTACCCTCCTTTTTTTAAATTTGTAACGATCTATTTTTCTCCTATCATTCATATCACTGGACGCTTCAGTCTACCAGGGTAGGATATTTTAAAGACAAATAAATAGATCTCAAACTTAGGTTGCACTTGTGTAACCTCTCGTTACAAATTACAGATATTAGTCTCCAGAATTAGAAAAATTCATCAAAACGTCCGCATTTGTTAACATTTAATTAGTTATCGTTAATAAGTAAACAAAGTTTGTTTCCATTAAATTAATTTTTTTTTAAATTATCACATTTTTCTCTTCCCTTGAAACTTTTTCATCAACTAGAAGATAGTATGAACTATTTGTAACCCTTAGCTACAACACTTTTCTGGTAAATAATAGCTGCCACACCTGCACCGGGGTAAATTGCACACGAGTGAAAAAAATTTTATTATGAAGAAACTAATGAATATTTTGGTTGAAAATTTGTTTGTAAAATGTTTAATAAGTACTTTAATCATTTATATCGGCAGATTATTCAATTATAGAAATCTTGTATCTTAAAAAAATTAATTTAACGAATAAAGAAAGAAGAAACTTACCCCAGCAAGAAACGACTAGGGTAAGCTGCACCCCAGTGTGGCATCTAAGGATTAATACAAGTGATAATATGCTAAGCTTCATGAAACTGAAGTTTTCAACGGGTACGTCAACAAAAAATTATTAAAAAAAAAAGAAGGAGACCTAAAATCTTTTTGCGCTAAATGGTTCTATTTAATGTCCAAAGAAGCTCAAAATAGTTTCCTCTACCTAACCCTGTAATACGACCCTAATAATCAACCCCTAAGCACAAAAAAAAATCATTACAAATCCCCTAACTCCGAGACATAACATTTTATTTTTTAAATGGTCCCATATAATATTCAAAGAGGCCAAGAATAGTTTGATGCACCTAATCCCATACAGCATGACCTTCAAAATCAACCCCTGACCTTAGGGGATTTTGCATCGACATATAGAAATGGACCGATAATCCTGTGGGAAAAATGGAAGTCGACTTTAGAGAGAGAAAAAAAACCGGACGGGTAAACATGTCTCTTTCTAGATAAAGCTGATTGGTCGAGAGAATTTTCCATGGACGATGCTTGATGAAGCACAGGACCGTGCTTTGTATCGCGAATGCCCCAATATTTGTGCCTTTCAAAGTTTATTTGAATTTTATTATTAGTACAATTTAATATAATTATAGTGGAAATAAACAGTGAAAATGGTAAAAGACTGTAAAGTTTGTGGCCGGTGCAAAGATGTATATACAAAAATATGTTGTCATTCGTAAGTAAAGTTATTGAATAGTAAAATTAAAAATTTGACAGCAAGAACAAAACCTCAAAATACCTATATGTAATCATCCATATGCAAATTATTTTTTTTTTATATTATATAGAAATAAGCCAATCGCATTTTATTTTATTTTATCGTTAGGTTCCCATTAAAAGGTGATAAAAAACTGGAGGCATAGTGTTCTGCAATGAATTTGCCTAAAGAAAAAGCATCAAAGAGTTGGACAATTTGTAGTGTGCATTTCATCCTAGATTCTTATAAAGAATCTTATATATAATTAATTATAATATATTAAGTATTTATAATTGCTTACAAAAAGAAATTAACCATGGAGAATATTTAGGCAATGCGCGAGGCCTCCGATTGACTTTATACGGTCCTGAAATAGATAAAGACATGTTTACCCGTCTGGTTTTTTTTCTCTCTCTAAAGCCAACTTCAATTATCTCCACAGGGTTAGCGGTCCATTTCTATATGTCGATGGGATTTTGAGGGTCATCCTAGAGGGTTAGGTGGTTGAAACTGTTGTTGGCCATTTTGAACAGTATATGAAACTTCTGAATACATTAAATGAAACCATTTAAAAGAATAAAGATTAGCTCTCGAAGTTAGGAGCTTAATAATTTTGTTTGTACTTAGGGGTTGATTATGAGGGTCATCCTATAGTGTTAGGAGGATAAAACTATTTTGAGCTTCTTTGGTCATCAAATGGAACTATTTAGCGCGCAATAAGATTTTAGGTCACGTTATTTTTTAACTCTTTAACGGTGACTGGGACATATATGTTCCAGAAACGTGTTAAAAAATCCATAACTCCGTCAAAAATTGAGATAGCTTTGTTTTCTCATCGGCATGAGCTATCTACGTGTTTCTATATGTCAGAAAGTATAAAGTATATATTTTTGTAGTTATATCACAAATATAGTCGTAGTGGTACACAAAAAAATATGGCTATTCATGAAAAAGAAAAATCCCATGGTGAAGACCATAGGGACGATTTAAGAAAGGGGGCTAAATAATTCAGCCTTTAGGGTTCGATTCCGGGGGTGGTTTGCACCCTTTATTCAGGTTTAAACTTGAATTTTCATCCAAATTCGATGAAAATTGGTTTTCGAAAGCTCTTGAAAATGCTGATTGCGATAAGAACCTAAAAATATATCTACACCCTCATGAGCTCAATTTTGGGGTTGGCTTCAACCCCTAAAATAGATAAATACACAGAGAAAAATGAAAATTTCGGTTTCGGAAAGTGTTCAGTTATAAAATGTAATCGTACAGTAAAGTTTTGTACTCGGTTTAAGAAAATACATTTATAGTTTTTCGACATGAAATTAAACTGAACTATTTTAGAATTGAGTTGAAAGGTAGAAATATATTTTGAAGAATAATTATTGGAATGGAAATTATAAAATGAAAGCTTATAACCATGTGAAATTAGAATGAGATTGGTAAAAAAATACGTCAGAATATAAACTGTATAATGCACTGTAGAGTTTCTAAGTATCATTTTGCGCACGTTTCAAAACGTCTAGTAGTCAGTCCTATACTTCCAGAAAACGATACATAAGCTAATGTACCTCAATATTTATTCACGTGTACCTCTGTAGGTACATCCGACTGCTGCCTCAGAGACCCGCGTTCGATTCCCGCCAGCGCTTCGTTTTCTTCTAACCCGATTTTTCTCTTTCAGCTTTATAATAATATTAAGTTTAAGATTATACATGTATGTAATTTCTAATTATATTTGGTTTCCAAGTTTGATAAAATATATTTTAGATTGTTCGAAGGCCAAGTCCTTCAAAGCTTGTGACACGCGTTTGTTTGGTTTTTTGCTATTTCCAGCAAAACTGTTTCAGTGTAGTATGGGACTGGCTACTAAACTGAACCGGAACAGAGTCCAGTGCGGCTACCGATATACCCTAGTCGCTTGGCCCCTACTCCTAGGCTCGCGTATGAATCGTAGTATGAAGTCCATGCACGCTTTATACCTTGTATAGAAACATCCACTAGGCGGCATAGAGATTCTTTCCATAATTGCTTACTAACTTTTACTTACTATCTGACCTTTGATTGAAATATTTGCGTATGAATCATTTATTAAATTTTCATCCTGGATCTGAAAAGGTAGACTCGTTTGGGAATGAAATCCGAAATAATAGCAGTGATATCGAAGATTTAGAATTAAATTTTTCTCAGTGTAGGTTTTCACAGGATCGATTTTTATCGAATACGTTATAAAGTGAGATTCAAATGTGAAAACAATAATACTTACGACAAATTACAGAAATATGCCTTATACCAACACTTCACTGGAACATGTTCCCTCATTTGAATGGATATATGGTGAAATTAACATTTTCCTTTTTCATACAACTGAAATTAGCCTACATTTTCGTAATTTCCAGGAAACTGCATGCAAAAATTAATTTTTGAAAAATATATGGAAAGAGTGAATTTCACGAACTGCTATTATTGTTCGCAGATTTTTCTACTGGATTTTGATTTTTTGATATTTTTTTTCGATGAGAAAACAAGTTTTCTATGTTTTTTGTACAAAAGGATGAGTATACAACCCCTAAAATACATGCGAAGTTTTTTCTTTGGTTGGAGGCGACTCCTGTGGATGTTCTGAAATACTTCAAGTGCAAATATTCCTATCAACAGTTCTCCAACTTCAGTTTCTAACTTAAGGGTGGTTTTCGGCCTTAAGGGTGGTTTTGAGTGAAGTGAGAATCATTGCATTTTTTTTCTATCATTTAAGGTTCTGTTGCACTTCAAAACAGTTGTTATTTTCAATAGGAAGTGGATGGAAATAATTCGGCCGTTAAAGGGTTAAAAAAAATGTTTCCTTGACGTAAACGTTGAAAACTTCAGTTTCATATTTCATGAAGCTTAGTATATTATCTATTGTATTAAAAATAATTCATACTACCTTCTAATTTATTAAAAAGTTTCAAAGGAAAAAAATGTACTTAAATAACAATTTTTGTTGTTTATGAACAATAACTATTTAATTATCATTACCAATTGCGAATGTTTTGTTGACTTGATCAATTCCGTAGATTAATAAATAAAAACCAAAAAAATAAAATAAAAAAAAAGCGTAAAAATCTTCATATTTATTTATTTCGAGAAATAATTAGATTCAATCCCAAATACCTAGAATCAATCAAGTAAATATGTAGGAAAGTTGTCTATTGTTTAAAAATTTATTGACTTTGTTAGAGTGCAGTTTCGGAAATTGGAAACATCCTATTATCTTTGAGCTCTGTATACTTATGTATTTTGATACGCTGATTACGAATATGACTTCTCGCGAACAAAAAAGTGGAGAAAACTGTAATAAAGTTTTTTTTTAAAGTTTAAGTTCAAAATATTTAATAGTTTAGGAGTAGTTATAATTGTAATTCAGTGACGTCTGACAGATGAATAAATGAGTAGCTGCCTACCCCCACTTTTACTTCGAATGGGCTAATTCCCTTTGGCTGCTGGGCGGATGAAACCGAGCTTTCAACAAAAATTTTCGAATTTTAATTTGTGAAGGATATATCTATATGTGAAATTTTATAGCGTATATTTTTTCTTGTAAAAAAATGTAGCTTTTAATTGACTTTTTTGAAAAAATCTATTTTAATCTATTTTTCACTTTAACTCGTGCTCGATTCATCAGTTTTTGGACTTTTTAAATGAAATTTTCAGAGAATGTGCTTTTGAGAGTCCTTTGATTTATAGAATAATAGGAATTCAAAATTTTATTATTTAAAAATTGTTATTAATTTTTTTCTGATTTTCGGTGTGAATCGGATTTTTGTAACTTCAAGCGTTTCGTTTATCGAGGAATTGATGATTAATCAAAAACTTCTCATGACAAAAATGCAGAGCAAACTATACTAAAATTTTTTGAAAAGTTCCAGATAAAAATATTTAATAGTTTAGAAGTAGTTATGATTTTATTTCAGATCAGTGCTGGATTTTTCGAGTGTACTATGTACTCTACGATTTGTCTCGCGAGAAGTTTTTGATTGCTCAAAATTAACTCGATAAACAAAACGCTCGAAGTTATAAAAGTCTAATTCACGCCGAGCATGAGAAAAAAATCTATAACAATTTTTTAACAAAGATTTAGAATTCCTATTGTATTATCAATCAAAGGACCCGACAGCACATTCTCTGAAAATTTCCTTTCAAAGGTCTAATAACTGACGAATTGAGGACGAGCCTTATGTGAAAAACGGATTAAAATTAATTTTTTCAAAAAATTCAGTTTTTTGCCTTTAATATGAAAACCAAGAAATTATAAATTTTTTTTCTAGAAGAAAAAAGATGCGTAATAAAATTTCACATATAGATAGATCCTTCAAAAATTAAACTCCGAAATAATATGAAGATTTTATTTGAAGAAGTTTGAGATTAAGAAAGGAATGAGAAATTTAAAAATAAAGATCTCACTGGAATAATAAAGAAGAAAGTATTAGAGTCTTAAAGTTAGTTTATCGCGTATGCAGTATGCAGCCTTTTGATAGAGTAGTGGTATTGAGTATATCGCTCAATGAGTGGAGGGAGCATTCTCTGTTTTATTTTCGTCTCACAGGCAAAATCGGGCGTTTGAACTACGAGATGTCATTTTAAGCTCCCTAGTTGAATTTCGTCGTCATGGAAGAAAGTTATGTAGTGCACAAACGTCGAAAGGCGGCAGCAGCTAAGAATCGGGAAAAGACACCAGAACCACCCAGAGGTCTAGCAGGGTTATTCTTTGATGATGTTGAGGATGATGCGCGTGCTAAAATGGAGGAGATGGTAGAAGAGACAGAAAAAATGGAAGAATTGTTGATGAAAGAGACCCGAAAACATACTTCAAATGAATTAATAATAAGCAAAGACCTTAAAAAGAATGCAATTAGTGAACCAGAGATAAAACTTAATTTGGAAACAAGTAGTGATAATGGTAATAGGATTTTGCCCGGAAAGATAAAGAACGCTCTCGAAAAAGACTCTTCTAAAAATAGGACAGGTCTGCAGACTGACAACTGTGACGAAAGCATCGTTCTGTCAGTAAGTTCTGCGATAGAAACTATTCAAACTTATGATAGATTAGCGGATTATCCTAAAAATATAAATGTTATGTCAGAAGAAAGAATAGAAGAAAAAGAAGAAGAGATGCAGGAAAAAATTTGGGAGATCACAAAAGAGAAAAAACCTCTTATAAAAAAAAATACAGAGGATAATGTACAGAACATTCAATCTCCAAAGAGAACAAAAAAGCGTCACAAAACTTTCATGGATCCAAAAAGGTTTTTGAATTACTCAAGTGACGAAGAAAATGATTCTGTGGATAACAAGTGTGGAAAATTGTTATCACTATCAGCAGTAACACCCGAAGAGGGTAAAATTAAACGAAAATCGAGAAGCAAATCTGCTATTATCACACATGACGATTTAGATCACCGCGGCAGTTCTAAAAATGTCTTACTAACACAAAAGCAACAAGGTCGTAGAACACGAACGTCTAGTCAACATCGAGAATCCCTCAGTGAAGTAGATACTGAAAACTATAATCAGGAAACTAAACAAGATTCTGATTTGGAACAAAATTTGTTTCCAAAAAAATTGGACTCAAACTTCAAAAAGCAAATCATTCCATTAAGTAATGAAAGTTTGATTGAAGACTTAGCGAAAGCTCAAGAGAAATATTTGAGAAGAGAAATGAATATCATTGATTCTGATACACTAGATCCTTACTACTGTTATAATCAAATTAATGAAGATACTTTTTTGAGGAAAAGAAAATCAAGTATTATTCATACAGATTTGGAAAAAGAAGAAATTATTCAAATAATTATTAATCAGCCCAGTCTCAAAGACAGTTGGTTTTCCTGGCTACGTTCTTTTTATCATAAAAAGGACTCAACAATATGTCAAAAAACAACAGCAGTTGAAGATAATTTCAAGTTCAAGGAGGATCAAGAGACTAATAAACGACTTGCAGAAAATACCACCTCCTCTTCATCTTCTTTTAAAGATCAACAATGCAAGTCTGTAGCGAAAAAGGTATCAAAAAACAGTGAAAAAGTAAAATTTTTTGAATTTTTTGGAGTTATTAGAGACTTGTCAGCAGAATTCCAGGCATTTATTCAACAAAATCCTAGACAAGTTAATATTATATTTAAACTGCGAAACCGGTGTTTTGCTGAATTGATCGTAATGATTATCTATTGTGGACTGGGTGCGTTTATGTTTAGATTCACTGAAAGTGCTTTCGAATCTTTTTACAAGTGTGGTGTAAAAAGAGTTAAGAGAGACTTTTTGGATAGTCTGTGGAATTATAGCCATAATGTACGGGAAGATGAGTGGAAGAGTATGGCGCGGAGAAAGCTTATGGAATTTGAAGAGCAGCTTCATGCTGCACATGAAGCAGGAGTCCATTCATATAGTGGACAGAAGAGCTGGACATTTCTAAATGCTGTGGTCTATTGTTTAACCGTTATCACTACAATAGGTGAGTTTACATATATTTTAGGAATTTTTTTATTCCACACCAGACTCACATAAATCAAACCATAATAATTAATAAATCAAGTCAACCATAATTTTTGTAAACATTTTTTTAAAATACATCACATTACATGTTTTTATGTTATAAAGAAAATAGGATAAAGGAAACAATTACCGCCGAGAGTGCACCAATTGTGGAGGATCGTCAGATATTTCTTATGATAACCAGTAAATTACATGAAGAAGGAAAATAAAATCATTATTATAATAATATAGGTGCTCTAAACTAAAAACCCTAAAAAACTCCATTGTCAGAAGAGAAAATTCAGAATTTTATATCAAATAATTATATTATTATATTATAATTAAATTATACTTTTTCGTTGATACCCCATTTGTCGATATATTATGTATTGAATATATGTCCGAATATCGACGATTAGGTTAGGGTGGATATGTTGACATCAACTGACGCTAAATACACCCCGCGAAATGGTTCTAACCCACCTGAAAATATTCACTTGTAATTTCAAGTAGAAATTCACTTGGAAATCTATGCAGAAAAGTAAGTGGAAATGCACGTGAAAATCGGTTGTCTTTTTGGAACATTCACGTGAAATTCCACGTAGAAGATGCTTCACCTGTACTATTTGTGCATAACTATTGCCACGTGGAAATCCGCGGGGAAAGCCACCTGAAAAGCCGAGTGCACTTTAATTATTTTTGCACACTAAATACTTTTGCCACGTAAAAATCAACGTAGATTTCCATCTATAAATTTCCACGTAGAAATCCACATAAAAAAATAATTCCACTTTAATTATTTTTGCACACTAAATACTTTTCCCACGTGGAAATCTACGTGATTTTTTTCCTCAACAATTTCTAATTTTACCAAAAATACATTCCCATGACACAACTTTGACGGCAACCCGTGTAGAAATTTTTCTGAGGCCCTTGTCGGGCCCAGATCGGGTGATTTCAAACCGACGATGGAACGCGGAACCCGACCGGACCCAGATCTGACTCGATCTGGCAAAGTCTGGGCCTGATCAGGCCAGGTCTGGACCCGACCAGGTTCCGCGTTCCATCAGCGGTCTGGACCAGGTTTAGGAATTTCTACGCGGGAATGTGTATCTATTAATAGGGTAAGTCCGAGGTAGATGGCCGTAGTTTTTTCAAAGATCACTTAAAATAAAACTACAATGATTTCGAATATAATTATTATCTTAACTGAAACTTCAAACATTACACAACTGGCCATTTCTCCCGACGCTTCCGACAGAGATGGCCTTAGTAGAGCAGGATAGTTGGCCATTAATTAGTTACATTTCTTTTCCTTTTTCACCGTACTTTTTTTAGTTTTAGTCCCTTTCTTTGCTTTTGCCCACATTTTGAACACATGTTCTTAAACTCAGTACAATTTGCATGTACCCAAAATTTGCAAATGATGCACTGCAGCCAGTCCTCCATAAGACGTGTTTCAAAATAATTCTCTCCACATTGAACACAACTGTCTTCTTTTCTCTTTCCACCCTCTTCTTTTAATGAATTATTTAAAAGTGATGGCTGTTCATCCTCGCTGTCAGATATCATCATCACAGCTTTTCTCTTTCGTAGGATCTTTTTTAATGCTGTTTTTTTCCTTCATTCGTTTTGTTTTCTTTTATTTCCGTCTTGTTATACTTTATCGTCTTTATTTTTTTCCCCTTTTTCTTATTGGCCACACATTTTAGCATTTTGGCATTTTGTATATCTTCTTTAGATTTTCTCGTTTCAATGTGCTCCTTTGACGTCAAAATTTTGCCAACTTGTTCAGCCCGTTTTCGTACTTCGACAACTTTTTGTGAAACTAGAGATATTTCCATCAAAATTCGAGTTGGACTCAAATTCGGGTTTTTTTCAGAGACGGTCACAGATTCATTGACTGAGTTTTTTGAAGATCCTGAAATTTGTTCCAGATTTGTTGAGATTGAACCGCTAGCGCTGCTAGTAATCTGTTCTTGATCTGCGATAGTAACTGAGGATTCTTGTTGAGAGGTTGATGAAAGTTCACTTGGTTCTTGTGCAAAAGCATAATCTGGAATTGCGTTTGGATTAAAAGGACTGATTCCTGTAGGTTTGAAACCAGAAATAGCATTCTCTGCAGAAGCTGCTTTTCCCCACGCTTTGTGAAGCAATGTTCCGAAAGGCATTCTTGTAATACGACGACTAGGATTTTGTTTCAGCCACAGACGACATTGTTCGTAGAAATGGGTTTTCAGTGATTTGAAAACCGTACGATTCAAAGGTTGAAGATAGTGTGATGTGTGACTTGGCATTAAAAGCAAAATTATTTCATTTTGTTCTGCATATTCCAACATTTCAACAGAATTGCAGTGAGTCGAATGACCATCTAATATCAGAAAAACTTTTCCTACAGGCTTCCTTGGGACGAAATGTGTTTTCAACCAATCAAAAAATATTTCGGAAGTTATGTATGCAGACTTGTGAGACATAAAAATCTTCGATCCAGGGGTGCGATTCTGTAAATTCATTTTCATTTTCATTTTCACTTTCACTTTCACCTCACTTCAGGTCTTCTCAAAATTCACGGCGGATTTGAATTTTGGAATTTTTAAATCCACGACGTTTTTCAATTTTCAGAAACTGTCAAGGAAGAGAAAAGTCATATTACATATATTCCAATTTCCTACAATAAATTTTAATAAATTTTTTAGATATTCCAAAATTCAAATCCGCCGTGGATTTTGACAAGACCTGAAGTGAAAGTGAAAGTGAAAGTGAATGTGAAAATGAAATTACAAAATCGCACCCTAGGAGGCATTTCATCCTCAAACTCAGCTTTTTTATTTTTACCTTTCATAATGAAAGCAGGTGACAAAAATGGGGTGCAGTTCCGAATAGCTGAATTCTCCAATTTTCTTCAAACTTCGTATACTTATGTATTTTGACGCGCTGATTACGAAAATGATAGTGAAAATTGGCGACTAGGCATTTTTCATGGTGAAACCATTAAAAACCATAAAAATCATGGTTTTTTTCGTTTATATAAGCCAATACGTAAAATTGTGCAAAATCATTTAAATAAAAGTTATAGATCTCATCGAGATACATATTTTTTGTTTCAAAAATTTTTTTCTACGAGCGATAGTTTTCGAGAATATTAGGCAATTTTTATAGTGAAACCATTAAAAAACCATAAAAACCCCTTTCCCTTTTGTTATGGGGGCGGGAAGGCACCCCTGTGACAGGTTACAGAAATAATTTAGGTCTCACACGACCCCCTTTACCAGGTGTTATGGGGTCGGAAAGGCACCCCTCTGACAGGTCACAGAAATAATTTAGGTTACGCACGACCCCCTTTACCTGAGCCGGGCATTAGCCTGGCTCAGACATCAAACCCTCGGAGCGGCGTTGCTGGAATCGGAGGAGATCAGGGCGCTGCAGATTAGCGACATTCTAGCCTTCTTTAGAAGGACTGGAATGGGGGGCTGGTGAGCGCCAGGGATTAACGGACTAGGCACAACGGGCTTTTAGCCTGAGCGCCTGTAGGGCCCCGCGGGGGTGGGGTGCGTCGTCCGATCTTTCTAATATATCTAATCTATAATGAGGAAGCAATAAGTACTCAACAAATGAGGTCAAAAAAAAATATAAATATCGGGGATATCATGTCAAGTGAACCCACTTTAAAATCTGTCTTTGTCTGATCGAACTCAAACTTTGGCAAATATATATTATAACCTTTATTTTAAAGATTATAATTGCGAATACGTTATTAATTTTGATTATTATTTTTAATTATTATTTAATTTAATTATTTATTAATTTAAAGAAAGCCGTTTGAGCGCCAGCTAGTTTTCCTCAAAAACCAGCAAAAGAAATACAATTAACAGAGTTTACTTTAAGAAAATTTCAGGCTAACACAGGACCGCGGAGAGGGCAGGGTAAGGGAGAATTCACTGAGCTACCGTCTTAAAAGAGAACATAGAATTTATTGACAGAGATAAATTCGAAAAACAACACTTCAAAATTTATGATTCAAGCGGATAAGAAAAGGGATTGACGAATAGCTGTTCGCCAATTTTCAGAACATACAAAATTTAGTTGAATAAATAAACGATAGTTTTAAAATGATCGGAGAGAGAGAGAAAAAACTTAATTACCTGTGCTTATAAGGGCGTGACAAAGCACGCGCCTTCCTCTGACTTGACCTCGGGTCAAGTTCGGCATCTTTCAGAATTTTGGTTCAATTCTCCAGTAAATTTTTAATTATAATTTCCTGGCTTAAAGCCGAACCCAAAATATCAATTTTTACGACTGGGTGGCTCCTTCCACACCCAGGGAAATTCAGTTTCTTTAAATAAGAAAGCACTATACACAATTTTAAGCGGCACAAAAACGATGGCACGATGGCCGACTTCAAGCACAGAGTGATCGAGTTATCTCTCTCTTCCTGCCTCGTGGCGTGCTCGGAAACAGGCAGCGCCACTAAGCCGAAACTAAATTAATTTCCTATAGATAAAAGTAGAACAATCGACGACCAATCATTTGAGTTGACACGCCGGTCCCAGAGATCGCGCTAGATGGTCAATTGCAGGCGACCGGCTGATTAGCTGCCATCTTCCTGGTCGTTATTGTGCACGGGAGTCACATCCGTGCACCTTGACCAGGATCCTCTTCATGCCTAAACGATGCGGATTGGACGTCAGTGTGATAATGTGTGTGTGTGTGACTCTGAGCTCCAGTGGCTCAGAGTTAATATGAAACAAATAAGAAGTGTCATCTTTTAGTTGTGGTGTGAGTGAATG
>UCOH01012545.1:0-31497 GCA_900474275.1 Synergus japonicus
GATTGGAACGGTAATTTTTTTTTTGTATTGACTACACCTTAAAGTATTTTTTTAGAATTTTCTACAATATTAGATAAGTTATAAACTCTATTTTTTTGCTTAAAAAATTCTAAAATGCAGTATTTCTCATACCAGAGATTGAAGAAATATGGAGAGGCAAAGATGAAAGCCAATATGGTAAAATTCAAAGAGGGACAAGTCATTTTTCTCACTAAAATTTTTCCTAATATTCCAATCATATTGTCGAAAAGTACGAATCGAAAACAAATTTTAAAACGAACAGAATTTCAATTCACATAAACCCAATACACAATCGCGAAAAATTTCAACTAATACGAACAAACTATATAATCTAATCGTTTAATTCGAAAGAATCAAAGGCTAATCCAAGCAAAGTTACAATTAAATCAATCTAAACTTTTAATTAGAATGAATTTGGAATTTAATTCGAACAATCTGTCGTCAAAAATCAATCCCAACTTTAAAGCCAAATAAATCAGAACTGTTAATTTAAAAGAACCCAAGGTTAATCCGAACAAAATTTAAATCTTAATCAATCCAAACTTCTAATCTGAATGAATCTGATACTATTCCGAATTTTAAAACCAAATACATCCGTATTTTTCATCTATTCTTTGATCCTTAGGGTGGCGTCTGATAGAACCGGAATGCGTTGCATTATTACGCAAAACCGTAAGAGTGAGAGAGTATTAGAGTCTCTCACTCTCATGCTTTTGCACAAAAACCCAATGCATTCCGAATCCATGGTCGCTGCACTTATATTTAAACTTTTCAGTCCGAATGAACCCCAGCTTAACCGAAACAAGATTTTAATTCATATTAATCCGAACTATTATTTCCAATTTATCCAAAGCAAATTCGAACTAACGCTCAATTCAAATAATTCCGAAAATAATTCGTGAAGCTTGCGCCTTTCAGGACATTTATACCTGTATGTTTTTTAAGGGGTTATTCTACTTTATACGCTAAAAAAAAGAGCTATTTTTGAACATTTTTTTTTTTTAGTATATCATGAAAGATATGGAAATAAATATTTTTAGGTATGATAAAATATGTCTTAAACTACGTAAATATTTTTTTTTATTAACTTTATTGCATGTTTATATTTAAAATAATTGCCGTGCATAGGCTTCTCAGAATCAAATGGGAAAACGGTTCACTTTTTAGTGCTCTTTCAATTTCACTTATTCGGGAAGTAGGTTAGGTTTACTTTCTAAATATGTAAGCGCAGTCGCCATCTTGAAAACGTAAATTAAATGTAAAAACTAGGGACGTAAATTATGTCAAAAACTTAATGTAATTTACCTAAGGTAGATTACGGATGTGCAACCGTGTCCGCAATGCATGGCTGGTGTAATGAGAGATATACGACGCGTCACGAACTGTATTGACCAATAAGGAATCGGGTCCACGCATTTCAGCGATACATTTTTCGTTTATCGATACGTTTCATCTTTTTAGAATAGGATAATAATTCCAATATATAAGTTTCTAATTAAAATTTCATTAAATAAACTATTTAGCTTAAATATTGAAAATCTTCCACTCTCATCAGTGTGCATTCGACGGTACGTCGTAATGCAATCATGGGACACCAGCCTGAGGATGGCGTCTCGGGATTACGTTTTGCGTTGCGTCATAACAAGAAAAAAAAAAGTCAAAAGTAGCGTTTTGTCCCATTTACTCTTCCTATGACACATTGGAAGACATATGCATGCAACGCAATGCAGAAATCGGCAGATACAGTGCAAACTCCATTCTCAGTAAGATGCCTGGAATAAAATAAAATTGAAGATTTTAACGTAAAAGTAGAGATAATTCTATTATTTCTAATACCTCATTTTTCTTTTAGTCTTCAATGTACAAAAATATAATTGATTATCTCAAAAATCTAATTACCGGCTATTCATATTACATGGAAAAAAATAGTTCTGGAGGAATTACCAAACTTGTTACGAAGTGGCGGATATGAGAAAAAATCAGAAAGAATTGCCGCTCAAGTTACATTCATATAACATATTCATATATACATGTTATATTCTTAAACATAAATACATATTATACATATTTTTTAATATTTTATTATATTGAGGAGCTGAAACAGAAAAAGTGGATTGTAGAGAATGATACAGGAATCGAACACGGGTTTCCGGAATGGCAGCAAGATGATTATCCACTCTGCTCAAGATTAAAATATGAGAGTTAGAATTTTATCTTCCATATGAATGAAATGCTATACAAAATTTCTAAAATTCACAAATTCGTGTAAATTTATGAGAATTGAAGAGGTACTTACACATACACTAACGCAACTTACTGCAACTGCAGTGTGGCGCGCCGCTACATATGTTTATGTACTTCAAAACATTATGGAGTTCGGGAATTTTCAGAGACCCAGAACTATAATTCTTCCGATCGTAGGACACGAAAAATTACTACAAAGGAAATATAAATTCTCTTGAATCTTTCTAGAGAAAATATCTTATTATTCTGTATTTTAGCTTGAACTTATTCGTAACTATTATTTCTGCCTTTTTATTCTCAGTTTGGTAATTACTCTGGAAGAGTTCGAGTTGTTTTACCGACAAGTTATAGATTATCTCGTTATCGTATATCGTTAATGACATCTCTCTCGTATTCCATAAAGCAGGATAGATTTGAAGTATATTTAATTTACTCTAATTCATTCACGAAATGTGTGCATAACATTTTTTTAATTATCCACTTTTGAATATAAGATTGGAAGGGATCTATTCAGTTGAATTTAATTTTTCACTGCGGATATAGATCAAGTCAACTATCAGGAAAGTCAACTGAATTTAATAATGAATAATAATAATATTATGTAATATATAATTGAGGCACCGGATTGCAGAACTGCCTCTACGCTTGACCCGACTGAGCCCAGTAGGTCGGAGAGAGGGGATGATTCACTAAACGCCACTGAACGCGGCGATCGAGGAAAAGAATCAATTTACAACGCTACAATCAACTTGTCGTTTTTCTGTTAATAATTAACGAATCGAGTTGATTTTTGCGCAGAAATATTCTGCAAGTTTGTGCGCTTCTCATAGATATAGTCGTTTGGTGAAATTGTTCATATAATTTATATAACTTACTCAGCGACTATATCTGTGAGAAGCGTACAAACTTGGAGAATATTTCTACGCAAAAATCAACTCGATTCGTTAATTATTAACAGAAAAATGACAAGTTGATTGTAGCGTTGTAAATTGATTCTTTTTCTCGATCGTCGCGTTCAGTGGCGTTTAGTGAATCATCCCCTCTCTCCGACCTACTGGGCTCAGTCAGGTCGAGCGTAGAGGCAGTTCTGCAATTCGGTGCCTCAATTAAGGGCGATGGATTTAGATGGGATCATTGACACTTTTTTGTAACGTTGCAATTTTACCGTGTATTTGCACATCAATTCCATTTGACCGTATTTGAGAAGCAAATTGGATCAAAATGAAATATCTTTGGTCCTCGAAAAACTAATGTAGCAGGAGAATATGTATTGGCTCAGTTTTTTGAAAAAAAGGGGAGAACATTTTTAATATAAGTAACAGAAGACCTACCTGTTCTAGAAAATCCTCTTTTTTACAATTATCTGCACTCGATTTGCACTCGCGATTTTTTTACATGTTTTTATTGCCACGAGGGTCTTTATTTGTCATTTTATATCACTCAACAACGTGAGAAACAGTGAAAATTGTGAAAAAATACAACTATGAATCCGACACGAAAAGAGGACGCGAAAAGAACTTATTTTGCGTGGACTGTATGTACAGTGCCTTGTATTTATGCCTTCCCTTCTAAACCTGTCAACTCAACCCTGGTTTCCATTAGAATCTTATGAAAACCAGGGTTGGGTTGTCATGTATACAAGGGAAGGCATTAATGCAGGGCACTGTACCATGGTCGTGTGCTGCTTGGCAGCAGGCGAACTACGTCACTACGCGTCATGGCATCAACTCAATTATCGGTAAAATAGGTATGGCGGGAATTCCAAGCATGAATAAAAATCTAAGTATTTTATTTTGGAGTTATTTTTATTTGTTTCTAAACAAAGTGAACCTGAATAATTCTTAAAAATAGTTTGGATGATATAAATGCATTTTATATGAAATGAGTGCATTTTTTATGCCACATTAGCACAAAACGGAAGCAAAGCATGAAATTAATGAGGTCTGTTTTACCGATAATTGAGTTGACGCCATGACGCATAGTGACGTAGTTCGCCTGCCGCGAAGTAGCAGACGACCATGGTACATACACTCCACGCAAAATAAGTTCCTCTCGCGTCCTCTTTTCGCGTCGGATTCATAATTGTATTTTTTCACAATTTTCACTGTTTCTCCCGTTGTTGAGTGATATAAAGTGACAAATAAAAACCCTCGTGGCAATAAAAGCATGTAAAAAAATCTGCCCGCTTACGCGGGCACATTCTCATAGGCACGTAGCGCTTCGCGCTCCGTGTTGCGCGCTTGCGCCCTTCGAGACGCTTACGAGCATCGCGACGTTTATACCTATTTATTTTTAAATTACTAAAAAATGGAATGGAATGCAAACGAAAGCTAATTTACTCAAGGTTCTGTCGACTTTAAGGAGCACATTCTCATCAAGGCACTCGCGCTTCGCGCTCGATATTTCATTTTAACCTCGCGCTTCGCGCTTGGCTTTGTTCAACAATATTTTTCATGATTAAAACGAAAACTACTCATCCTGTTGAAAACAGATTCAAGGGGAACTTGTAGATCTTTTTAAGGCCAATAATTATGTTTCTTATCATTTTCTCTGTATCTCGCATTATTTGGCTCAAAATTTGAATTTTAGATTTTTTAAGGAAATTCCAAAAGTTATTATGCCTATCCTATAGAGAGTTCAAAAAGAAACATTTTTCATCTTTAGACTTTTTTTTCATATCATGCGTTGTTTGGCTTCTAATTCAAGTTTTATTTCATTTTTTTGGACTTTCAAAATATTATAAGTCTTTCAATTTTTTTTTATCCAAAAAAGTCATTAAGAAAAATTGTTCGTCTTTTTGAGTACTACGAAGATCCGTCATTAGAATTTTTAAATTAAAAAAAAAAGTGGTTTCAAAAATTTTCAAAATGCTCCAACTTTTTAAATTTTTATTCAAAATGGCTGGCTAACGAACTTGACCTTCATTTTAGGATACTAAAAGAGTATACCAAAGGACAATCCAATCGGTCAATTCTTTCGAAAGTTATCATGCTCACAAACTAAAAATCTACAGATAGTCAGGCAGACAGACACACATTCGTAAAAACATGTTTTTCGGGTTCAGGGAGTCCCAAAACGTGGACGTTTGATGAAAACTGAGTGGGTCAGATTTTACACAAATCTAATAAATTCTCTCAGATGAAAATGTAAAAATCGCGAGTGCAAATCGAGTGTGGATAGTTGTAAAAAAGAGGATTTTCTAGAACAGATAGGTCTTCTGTTACTTATTTTACAAATGTTCTCCCCTTTTTTTTTCAAAAAAACTGAGCCAATACACATACTCCTGCCACATTAGAGTTTTTCGTGGCCTAAAGATATTTCATTTTGATCCGATTTGCTCCTCAAATACGGTCGAATGAAATTGATGTGCAAATGCACGGCAAAATTGCGACGTTGACACATAGTGCCTTGTAAGTTCATCGCCCTTAAGGGCTTGTGATACTTTACCATAAGAGCAAATTAGTTAAACCACCCAGTGGGCAAAAAGACATGGACATCCTGAGGACGTCCGTGTCAGTCCAATTGATGTCCAAAAGACTTCCTATGTCTTAAAGACGTCTGTTGGACATCAATTGGACTGACATAGACATCCTAAGGATGTCTTTAAGACGTCCTCAGGATGTCTATGTCTTTTTTCCCACTGGGCAATTTTACATTCATAATATTAAATATTTTTAGTTAATATTTATTATTACGAATGTATAATTGGCTTAACTATTTTGCTCTCATGGTAAATTATCACATGCCCTTAATGTATATAATAATACATAATAATAATTAACTGAATTTGAAAATTATATTTTTCAAAGTATATTTACACGGAGATAGTACATAGTTGCTTCTTTCTAATATACATACTTCATGTATCTATTTTTTAAAACAATTGCTGTCCCCTTTTTATGCTCATTTTGAGTATACATCTCTATGCAATATTCTTTCTCCATAAGGGGCGTGATTAATGAAAATTTCAAAATATCAGTATTTTATGTTTCAATGATAGAGAAGCGACTGTAAATAAATAATTCCTTTTCTATTTACTACAGACTTAACATTTTTTTTGTGTGGTAATGTCTCGAGGATAAACTCCAAGTCCTTCACGTAGACATCAAATGTAAACACTGCTGCATCCCTATGAATCTCGTGTTATAATTTTTGTCATAGTTGATGTTTGCAAATTCACCAGTCACGCGTGACTTGTAAATTTTCAAAGAATGGCAGGTAAGAAATGAGAAACGGAATGTGAGAAAGTTACTATAATATACATATAATTGCTTCCCTGAAACACTTATAGAGGTGACATTTGCTAAGAAAAATATTATATATTAATAATTAGGTGATAGCACTGATAGGATCGCCGAATCGTTTATACAATCCACACTTACGTGCAAGATTAGCAGAGGCTTTAGAGGCTTTATTACCATTAAATGATAATCAAGATTTACAAAATATACCTTTAATTGGATCACATCACAGAACTCAACTTTTTATTTCTCATCCACATAGGAATCAGGTACGTTAAAAAGTCTAAACATCTTTTTAACCCCTTCGTTGGCAGTAAGACTTGGTTGTTAAATCGGAGCAAGTTAAATAAGAAAGAGGAAAAAAAAGATTAACGCACTATTGCGTCAAGACCAATGAAGAGGTTAAAGAAAGAATTATACCTTTTATGAAATAAACAATAAAAGATGCAGTATTTTATAAAATTCTAGATTGTCGTGAACTTGCTGAAAGTTTTTGTAAGTATCGAAATGACAGGGCAAAGTGTACAATTTGAACAGAAATTTAATTACCGCCGCCCCATGTACACCGTCATGTCGTATTTGTGGAAAATAGAAGAGCACCAACGCAATTTTAAGTGAGTAATGCATCGAAATTACAACAAATTTTATAATACTCTATACTCTATGGTTGGGTTGTCTAATATCTACCATGCGTAAATTGTTCTCGTTTTTTACAGTAGGAATTCTTGTAATGTTTTGAAACGTCTTAAAAACCAATAAAAACTCTTGATTTTTTTTGTAACGGTGTAAAATGTTGAGAAATTGTCCCAGGTAGAAATTCACGACTAGCGCAGTACAAATTACCGGAGTACCAGTACTGGGCCAACAGTTATAGGTGTTGGGCAAACGGATCTATGTAATTTATGAGCGACAAAAATTAGTAGATACCTTGTTTTATAAGAATAATTTCAATTATGTGGCAATATTTGTCCTCAATTTATTATATTGTAAATAAACATCTTATATTTGTAGATATTTGGCTGACGATGCAGAGAGAAATATCAACGCGGTTCGACCTCCATTGTTTCTACTTTTCATTAATTTATTGATAAATGACGCTACTTTTCTTTTGGATGAGGCACTTTCGAATATGGCAAAATTGAAGATATTGCTTCAAGCAAGGTAAATAGAAAGCACATTATTCCACAGTCAATATTTTTAAAAATATTATTAAACAATTTTTTCGTTTATTTACTCAAAATAAGAGCTGTCGTTGGCTCAGGTGGTAACAAGGAAGGTTTCCGATTTCAGGCCTCGGGCGGGTTCGATTTGTCTACCGTTACCAAAATGGAAAGGTTTTTTTAGATACTTCTACCGATGCTCTGGTGGTTCGGAACCCACCGTAAACTGTATTAGGTCCTCACAGAAGAGGTTGGTGAACTCATCATGTTGAGCAATGGGCACATTGCTTGTAGGATACTAGCCGATTTTGTGAGATGTACATTAAGGGCAAAATTCTTTAGATATTCACGCCTAATTTGATGACCTAGGACAGATTGCTCTACCGACACTATCCTACCCAACGCCTATGGGTATTGTGAGGTATTTCATGCCTAGGAACAAAACGGTTCGCAAAAAGCCCGGCTTCTATCACTTTGCTTGAAATGCCTGGCCCCCTAAGAGTTTAGTTGGTTGGTTAATATGGTGGGTTGGTGGGCCACCCGAGGTAGCTTCACCAAGGAGCTCAGCTCAGACATCGGACTCAGCTCAGGAAATCGGTATCTTTCTTCGTATGTGTTAAGGAAGATTTTAATCGCTTCCACTTGGATACGAGTCCACAGATGACTTCGTCGATTTGCTGAAATTGTGTAAGTTCATCGTAAAGATGAGAATGTAAAAATCGCGAGTGCAAATCGAGTGTGGATAGTTGTAAAAAAGAGGATTTTCTAGAACAGATAGGTCTTCTGTTACTTATTTTAAAAATGTTCTCCCCTTTTTTTTCAAAAAAACTGAGCCAATACACATACTTCTGCCACTTCTGCCCAAAGATATTTCATTTTGATCCGATTTGCTCCTCAAATACGGTCGAATGAAATTGATGTGCAAATGCACGGCAAAATTGCGACGTTGACACATAGTGCCTTGTAAGTTCATCGCCCTTAAGGGCTTGTGATACTTTACCATAAGAGCAAATTAGTTAAACCACCCAGTGGGCAAAAAGATATGGACATCCTGAGGACGTCCGTGTCAGTCCAATTGATGTCCAAAAGACTTCCTATGTCTTAAAGACGTCTGTTGGACATCAATTGGATTGACATAGACATCCTAAGGATGTCTTTAAGACGTCCTCAGGATGTCTATGTTTTTTTTCCCACTGGGCAATTTTACATTCATAATATTAAATATTTTTAGTTAATATTTATTATTACGTATGTATAATTGGCTTAACTATTTTGCTCTCATGGTAAATTTTAATCGCTTCCACTTGGATACGAGTCCACAGATGACTTCGTCGATTTGCTGAAATTGCGTAAGTTCATCGTAAAGATCGTAAAATTTTACGGTGGCTAGACACGGGACCTGTTCATAGGATGACGGTTTATTTTCAGGGGGTAACAGACGTTCATCAATGTACGGTTCCTCGTTGTTAGTACCAGAGGGTACTTCTGCTAAGGCCACAGGGAGTAAACTCCTACTCGTCAGGCATTTTTCCACAGTAAAAGAGTGAGTACTTAATCGACAAACCCATTGTCTTAGTTTACCGCGAGTATCCTTAACCCTGTTAAGCCAAGAGATGGCTTCATCGTCGGTTCTAAGGATGAAAGAACGTCCTTGAAGGAGGGGTGAGAATTTGTTGAGGGCCCAAATGATTGCGAGACACTCTTGTTCGTTCTTCTCATATCTTTTTTGTGTGGGAGAGAACTTGGCACTCGCGAAACAGATAATACCTCGAGTAAAATCTGCTTTTGTTTGGAAGATTACTGCCCCCATTCCCACAGGGCTTATATCAGTTTGAAGAGTAAAAGGGCATCCAGGTGTGGGTCGGGAGAGTTGCAAGGGTCTTCTAAATAGATTTTTGGTACTCTGGAATGCTTTTTCAGTTTTAGGGGTCCATTTCCAGTGTCCATTTCGTTTTCCAAGTAGATTAGTAAGGGATGCCGCTGTAATGGAGAAGTGGGGAACATACTCTTGCACCCACCCACAAATCCCGAGGAATTTTTGAAGGCCCTTATTGGACGTGGGAGCCTCTGCTTCGAGGATGGCATTAATATGCTCGTTTTGGGAATAATTTGCTTCGGTGGAGACTACATGTCCAAGATAGTCGATGGAAGTTTTTCCGAACCGACTTTTGTTCAGGGAACATTCTAGTCCGTGTATGCTGAGTCGCTCCAATACGAGGCCCATATGTCGAAGATGTTCTTCCCATGCTTGGGAGTAAATTATGATGTCATCCAGGTAGACCTTACAAAATTTATTGATATATCAAACGAGAACGATTTGGGACATTAATTCTTGGAAAGTGCTAGGGGCGTTTTTGAGACCGAAGGGCATTACACGGAATTGGTAGGTTCCACCTTGTGGGAGAGTGAAGGCGGTATATTTTTTAGAAGTTTCTTCCATGGGGACTTGCCAATAACCATTTCGGAAATCGATTGTTGAGAAGACACGGGCGTTACCAAGGTCTTTTAGAGTATCATGGATGTGGGGTAATTCCTGTGAGGTGTCAACGGTTATGGCATTTAACCTTTTGTAATTAACGCAAAATCGGGGTTTACCGTTTTTACGCACGGCGATTACAATAGGTGAGCTATAGGGGGATTTGGAAGGTTCTATAATTTTGTCTGCTAACATCTGTTGGGCCTGTTCTCAAATAATTTTTTGTTTTTCTTCCGAACAAGGATAGGGGCGTAGACGAAAGGGTTGAGTATTTGTGATCTCGATCCGATGTTCAGTAGAGTTTGTTTGTGTAGGGATTCCAATTGGATTAACGATTGGTTGGAATCGTTGAAGGACTTCTTGAAATTTGTCGAGATAAGGTGGGGGAACCTCAGATAAGGCTTTTAATATTTCAGGGTCTTCGGTGACAGGCGGAGGTGAGGCACTTCTACAATATATAGTGAAACGCAAGTCTCTGCCTAAAAAAATGCATTTTTGGTCTCTGTCGTAGATGGCTTTTTATTCCGCTAACCAGGAATCACCGAGTATGAGGGTCTCATTAGTTTCGTCGCTAACGAGGAAGGTGGTCTTCATTTTACGTCCGCAAACCTTAAACTCCAACTCCAAGAATCCTAGGGGTTTAAGAGAAGTCCCGGTTTTTGCTACTTCGACCGTCTCATGGCAGGGTTTTAAACTGTTAGTTTGAGACTTAGTTAAATACTGAGGGTGTATAAAACAGTCCGTAGAAGCGCAGTCGAAAAGAGCGAGTATTTCTCGGTCGTTAAAAACTATCGGGAAATGAGGTGCGAACCGGGAACGTCTCTGGGCTGTTTGCAGTTTCATTGGGGGGCGGCAGGGGCCGACGGCGCCCCCCGCCTCCAGTTTTCCTGAGGGAGATTATCGTTTGAGGAGGTGGGTGTTTTTTGTTTATTTTTTTCAGGACAATCTTTATTATAATGGTACCCTGTACAGTACCAACATTTTGGTAGTTTCTTTACAACATTTTTTTCCGGTACCTCAACCTGACGTTTGTTGCGTTTTGAGGTTTGTTGAGTGTCGGCTTCATCGAACTCAGCCTCGACGGCTCTTGCCATCAGGGTATCGAAATTTGCTGGATGTGAAGCCCTAATTCCTCTACGAATTGAGGGACGCAATAACTCTAGAAAGGTGGAGACTCGAGTTTCTTCAGCGGTTAGGGGTTGTAATCGTTGGAACAGTAAGTATTTCTTTTGGAGAAAAAGGCCTCGTGGTTCTTTTTCTCCTTGTTTTATGGAGTATAATAGCGAAGTGAGTCTCCCAATAACAGTGGCACCATTATACCTTTGCAGGAACAATTCGCGGAATCGGTTTCATTCGAAGGGAAGACCACGGTAGACTTCCCACCATTTGGCAGCATTTTCCTTGAGAGCCTGATTTAGTAGTATGATCTTTTGATCATCTGGGGTTCGATATAATTGAAAAAATTGTTCCATTAGTCTGAGGAATGCTATAGGATCTTTGTGATCACGTCCTTGGAATTCTGGAAGTGGTCGGGTAGAGGGAGTCAAGGCATTTAAGAGGGTATGAAACGCCTGCCAATTTCCGTAAGCAGTCTGGTAGGGAGGGATCGGGAATTATCCCTCAGGATTGTAACCAGCGTTTTGAAAATTTCCTACAGGTGACACTATGTTCGGCTGAACTTCTGGATTTACTCCAAGTGGTATAGGATTCGGCGGGTTTTGGGGATTTATTATTGGTGGTGGTAATTCAGGTTGAATCAAAGGATTTATCCCTGTTGTCAATAGATTTGGTTGAACTTGGTTACTTAACCCAGGGTGTGGTAGGTCAGGACGGTTCAAAGGGTTCGCCTCAGCGTTTTGTGGGACTTGAAGTTCCATTGCTTCAGCGAGATTTCTAGGAGGGTTACGGTGTTTTATGGGTGAGTGTAATACAGGAGGTAATTTTCTACCTTGTTCAGTCATGTCTTCACTAGAGAAGGCTGTTCCACAGGGACCAAATCCAAGGAATGGATCGTCGCTGTCAAAAGAATTGTTACCCTCTTCTATGTTGAATTCGAGATCAACAGGCATGTAGGAACGAAGATTATATTTATTTATTTTTTTTTAATGGACGCCACCGGGTGTTTTTTCACTCCCGGAAGTGAGAGGGTTGGCGTTGTTCGTAGGTACAACAACCACCGATTTAACCTTCTTTGGAGGTAATTCAGGAAGATTAGGTGCTGGATGGAAACACTGTGAATTCGACTTTAATTTTTCCCGTAAGTCGGGTAACTTACGTTGGGAGTCAGTGTGAGAGGTATTGACGACTGTAACTCGTAAGTCACTGCGTATGTGACACTTCTTCGAACGTCGTCGATTTTTCCTGGTACGGCGATTATTTGCCATAGAATTTAAAGGCAGAGATGGGTAAGTCGAATTCTAAGGCCGGTTAACTGGAAGCAGAGATTAGGCAGAAAATATTTTTAATTCTCTTTCTCAGGGCCCCACGTTGGGCGCCAAATTGATAACAGCATGTGGGAGAGTTACCGTTAAGTAATAAGAAGAGAGTTCGTACAGTTCAAATTAATTTGATGGTCGTGAAAAGGACCGATATTTTTAAGGGAGAAGTTGGTTAAAGGATGGTCCTTAAAAGGATCGAGAAAAGGCGATAAGGGATCGGAGAAGATTTACTTAATCTTGTGGTCTACCGAGATACATAATCACAGGCGTTTCTGTCGCTCAAGATGACAGGTCGTCTTGATCGAGGAATCAAGATGACGTTTGTTAAAGTTTTATTCCTCTTTTTGGGCGAGTCGTGGTACCTAGGCTCCGTTCCCAACAGCGAGGTTAATTTCTTATTTAGAGAGTGGTCGCTGGGACACCATTCCGATGGTCCTTCTTTCCGAGGTTTTTCCGGGGATGTAGGGGGTGTCTCTAACCAAGAGTTTCTTCCAGGGCTCAAATCGATGAAAGGAGTATTTGGCTCGACAGGGTCAGGAAGCCTTGGCAAGTGAACACGTCGGGGTTATTCTTCAGGGTTGGAAACCAAGTTTGGTACTCTTAGACCAAGGTCAGAAATAAGGTCGGGTGATGGAGGTTTCCAAGTTAAGGGAACAACCTTCGGTGATCCCTGGTGGAAGCGATATATAGCTCCTGTAGCACTAAGGGCTAAAAGTTCGTATCTCAAATGAGGATTCGGAGAACGAATTCTCGGGGCTTGGTGAAGGGAGTCCGCAGAACTTCGGGTTCCTTGCCGACGAGGAAGGCGGGAATTTCTGTCATGGCTTCTTCGGAGTTGATGTTTTCGTCGTCCGGAATGGACAGAGTCAGGGTCGTGGTTTTTTTCCGGAGAATGGTTTTCCTTCCGAGATCAGGGCATGCGAAAAAGAACGCGAGGGGACTAATAATCTAATAATGAATAAGATTCAGTTATTTACAAAAAAGCTTTATTTTAGGTAGAGTTGTAGAGTTCCGTACACGACGAGGGCCAGGGAGAATCTGGACTTATAGAACGAAAGTGTCTATTATTATAGGCATTGCAGGGGATCTCGTCGACCAATCGTTCGCTCGCTACAATCGAGGATTGGCTTCTATTAAAAAGTGGGGGATACATGGAGCGTTGCTAAAGTGGGAACGATGATTTGTGTGTATCAGGAACACGGATGGTGAAGAGAAAACCTCGAGCTTTGAAGTAATTTCGCGTGTGTCAGGAACACGGACGGTGAAGAGAGATCCCCAAACTTATAGCAATTTTGTGTGGACTTAGAAATATTCTTTTCCGAAAGAAGAAAACATTTCTAAGTCCGTTGACAGGTGGAGGTTAGGATACCCAAGTTGGTCAAAGAAAATAATAAATATTAGGGAAGTGTATTGCAAAGGCAATTTTAGCGGATATCAACATAGTATATTTGTAGTATACAGAGTATACTACAAAATTCGCATGTTTATATGAGTTCTAAACATTACAAGATCAGCGAACCTGGAGCTACTTATACATATATAATAGTACCAAAACAAAACCTTCTTCCTTAATTTTCTTGAAATTATATTTTTACTGATCGTCCATCCATGTCCTCAATTGTATAATGATTATAATGATTATATTAAGTGGACATTTTTAGAAATCTACTAAAATTTTATTTCGCAGAGAAAATGCAGATTGGAACGAGCTCCCTCAAAATCAACGGGAAGAACAGGCTGCATCACTTCAAACTATCGCAATGAATGCTCGTTTTGACAATATTTTAGGCAGAGAAACCATACAGACTTTAAAAATGCTCACAACCGAGATAAAATCGATATTTTGTCATTCAACAATGGTAGATCGCATAGCTGTAATGTTAAATCACTTACTGCTAAAATTAGTGGGTCCAGAAATGAATAACCTCAAGGTTGGTAATAGTTTATTTTAGATTTTTACAATATAAAGTAGAGACAACTAAGTTCTAAGATTTCTACTTAAAATTTTTTTCTAGGTCAAACATAAAGCAGAATACGAATTCAATCCAGGCAATCTCGTACTAAATATATGTGAAATTTACATTAACCTTAGCAACAGTGAGGCTTTCACATTAGCCGTTTCTCAGGATGGACGATCTTATAGTGCAAATCTTTTTACACTTGCTGAGAATGTTTTGGGTAAGACGACCAAATCAAACAAAGCAATTATGTGCAGCAATTTATCCTACTTTTTAGTCATCTGACAAATCCTCTCTTTATTGGCATTGGATAAACTGAAATTGTACATTTTTTTTGAGTGCCTCTTATTATCATGACGGCCCTGTCCTCATAAACACATGAGAAAAGAGATGGCGAGTGTGAAGCATTCAACTTGAATGTTTATTATAGACACAACACAGACTGTAAATAAAAAAAAACGCGTTGTAAAAAATTTTTGAAGGAAATAAACTATATTATGACGACGCGAATTTCACAATCCGGTGCGAAAAAAGAAAGGAATATACTTATAAAATTTTCGTCAACTAGACGATGAAAGATGACAGGTGATGAGGTAGGAGGATAAATTACCGACCGAAATTTTCTAGTACAAACAATTACCGCTATCGCCTCGTGAGCGCGCTTCTAAATCGACCTCAAACGGGCGAGGGGTAGTGAAAAACTGAGGGAGGAGAGCTCCCGTCACCCAACTAATAGCTTTTTTGGCCGTTTAGGGACCGCTATCTTTTATGTGAACCACTTTCGACTGGCGCTATTGGTGCATAAGCCATTGCTTGGTTCACATAAAAAATAGCGAACACACCCCCTTGGCTTCATCCCCCCGCTGGCAGGGCTAGTCCCAACTATTCCTATGTTCATGACGAAAATTTTATAATTATATTCCTTTCTTTTTTCGCATCGGCTCGTGAAATTCGCGTCGAAATAATAAAGTTTATTTCCTTCAAAAATTTTGTACAACGCGCTTTTTTTTGTTTACAGTCTGTGTTGTGACTATAAAAAACATTCAAGTTGTGCTTTTCACATTCGCCATCTCTTTTCTCATGCGTTTATGAGGACAGGGCAGTGATGATAATCGGAGGCACCCAAAAAAATGTACAAGTACGGTTCATCCAACACCCTTAATCACAAGTCTTGAGTTCAAAGTTGTCGAGAAACATTTGGGGGAAAATCGGATGTCATAAAATTGTATATAATGCAACAAGAGAGGGAAATAGGCGTAATACAGAGTGCTACATACGTCGGACGAGACAAAAAGGCCTCTCTGCCGTGGTGCATATGTTATTTTCTTCAATAAATGTCCAAAAAACGCAAGTTTTCCGCCAGGGGCTGAGCCCCGACGGGGGATTTGGGGGCTGGGCCCCCCAAAAGGAAAAAAGAACACCTCAAAAGAATTTAAAAAATAATTAAATACTTGAACAATTAATCAGCTTTTTGTACTGGATTTGGTTATATAACCAAATACAGTACAGCTGGTCATCGTCGGAAATCATCTTTTAACTTTCCTAGATGCTGCTTACTCCAATAACTATTTTGAGGTTAGCGGTATATTGAAACGTCGCGACGAAGTGCTAATATTCTCCGCTAGAGGCAGCACGTTCGAACTTTTTTTTCCCTCTTCTGAGTCTCTTTTGCCCTGTTCTGAATATTTTTACATTCTCATCAGAGAGAATGTATTAGATTTGCGTAAAATTTGACCCCCCCTCAGTTTTCATCAAATGTCCACGTTTGGGACCCCCTGAACCCGAAAAACATGTTTACGAATGTATCTGCCTGACTGTCTGTAGATTTTTAGTTTGTGAGCATGATAACTGTCGAAAGAATTGACCGATTGGATTGTCCTTTGGTATACTCTTTTAGTATCCTAAAATGAAGGTCATGTTCATTGGCCAGCCATTTTGGATAAAAATTTAAAAAGTTGGAGCATTTTGAAAATTTTTGAAACCACTTTTTTTTAAATTTAAAAATTCTAATGACGGGTCTTCGTAGTACTCAAAAAAACGAACAATTTTTCTTAATGACTTTTTTGGATAAAAAAAAATTGAAAGACTCATAATATTTTTAAAATCCAAAAAAATGAAATAAAACTTGAATTAGAAACCAAATAATGCACGATATGAAAAAAAGTCTAAAGATGAAAAATTTTTGTTTTTGAACACCCTATAGGATAGACATAACTACTTTCTGAATTTCCTTAAAAATGGCAAATTCAAATTTTGTGCAAAATAACGCGAGATGCAGAGAAAATGATAAGGAACATAGTTACTCGCCTTAAAAAGATCTACAAGTTCTCCTTTGGCCATTTTTCAATAGGATGAGTAGTTTTGGTTGTAATCATGAAAAATATTGTTAAACAGACCCGAGCGCGAGGTTTAAATGAAATATCGAGCGCGAAACGCGACTGCTCTGATGAGAATGTGCTCCTTAAGGTCGATAGAACCTTAAATAAATTAGTTTTCGTTTGCATTCCATTCCATTTTGTAGTAATTTAAATAGAATAGTGCAAGCGCGCTAAACGCGTAAGCGTCGAGAAGCGCGCAACACGGAGCGCGAAGCGCGACATGTGAATGAGAATGTGCCCGCGTAAGCGGGCAGATTTTTTTTACCTATGACGAGTATTTTTTTACCCTCTTATTAGATTTTTTCCCTTTTTTGTTCATCGGTCTGAAAACAGCAACGTTCAGTCCACTTTACACGTTAGAAAACGTGCGTTTTTTGGACATGTTTTTATGAAAAGAATATTATTCCAACATTCATGTTCAAATTATTGTTTTAAAATTTCAAAAACTTTGTCTCTTTTTCAGTTAAAATAGGAGGTGTGGGAATAATAAATGATTTGAATATATTTGCCAGACAAGTTGAAATCGCTGCTAGCCAAAAGAGACGAGAAGATGACATTTTGGCAAATCCTCCTGACGAGTTTTTAGATCCAATCATGTCTACTCTTATGATTGATCCCGTTATACTTCCTTCTTCAAATATTACAATTGATCGTCAAACTATAGCAAGGTAAATTTCAATTTGAAAGCTTCTTAAACATTTAATACATCGGGGTCATTTAAATTTAAGAATACCAGCTTTGACTAACGTCCGATCTGCTAGCACCTCCACAAAAGAATTTCAATATTTCTTTTATGCTATAATTTTGGGCTATGTAATTATGAACAAGTTTGATGAAAATCCAACAACTTTTTAAAAAATTTGTCTACCATATTGGATCCGCCATTTTGAATTTTGAAAATCTGACTCCGGATTCGTAATCGGCAATCTCAAAAACCCCTTGTAACACAAAACTTTAATTGCGATTATCACGGAATAGATTTTTTGAAAAGGACCATCAGCGTGAACGTGAAAACCCGAAAACTTTTCAACCGATCTGGATGTTTTTTTTTTTGCTTCCTCATAGAGGAAGCTTTGTAGTGGTGACAAAATTCAGTTTCCTAAAAAAGGGTTTTTTGAACATATTTCAAGGGCAATATATCTAGTATGATGTCCTGAAAAATTTTGTGTATATTGAAAATTTTAAGCTGATGTAAGGAAAATGAAGATTCCTTATGTCGAGACGAATCGATTGACCTATATGATTAATGCATTTCAGTAAAAAATAAGAAAGTTATGGTTATTTATAACTTTGAAAAATTAATTTTTCGCTATATATTCTCAAATATTAAACATTTTTAGCTGATGATGATGATGAAGGAAAATGAATATTCTTTCTGTCGAGGCAAATCGATTGACCTATATGATTACTACATTTGATAAACAAATAAGAAAGTTATGTTTAATTGTATTTTTCAAAAATTAATTTTTTTACCATAATTTCTAAAATAATCCAAATTTAAAGCTGATTTAAAGAATATGAACATTCCATGTGTATAGACGAATCGATTCACCTAATAGGTTAATGCATTTTATATAAAAACAACAAAGAAGAAATAAAACAAGAAGAAATATAACTTCTCAAGTAATCAAAATTTAATGCTGATGTAAAGAATACTTAATGCTTCCTCTATGAGGAAGCAAAGAGCTTTTGTGCTCATTGAATGAGTACAATAGTTGATACAACTTGACAGCTAGTTTAATTATTCGTATTTAGAATCTCGTGGACTTGATAGAAATTTCCTAAAGTACAAACGTTGCTTAGGTGTCCAATAAAGGACGACAAAAACGCAACGTCACATGATTTTTTTAGTGAAATTTTTTTTTTGAAATCCTTTGTTCAAGTACACCGAATGACATTCTTGTTCAATAATCTGACGATTTTTTTTTCGATTGAACGGTTCGCCTTCAATCACGTTCACCGCAAACTTCTTAAAAAAAGGCTTTTCGGAGGATGGGTCATAAGTCCCACAGTTGTTAAAATTTTTTATTTTCTCATCAGAGAAAGTATTAGATTTGTTTATTTTTAAACTTCCAATTTTTTTCTCCCAGACTAGTTTCAAGAAACTGGATTTGATTTTTTTCAATATAATCTTCATAACGTTCTTAAAAAATTCATAAACATACCTCAATTTTCCCCATCAACTTTGTATATAACCCCTTAATGGATCTCCCACTGGGAGAACCATTAGACTGCACTCGACTTAATTCGGTTCGGTTCCCACGAATCGAATTTTATGGATTTCGTGCGCTATTTCAAAAAGGCACCATGTGGCTCGAACTCGGAACCCCCCCATGTGGCTCAACATAGCAGTTCGACGAACCCCCTCCCCCTCACCCTGATGAAGCCACGTGGTTTATGGCACTCAAAGTTTCTTATGCAATTAACATGGGGAAAAGTACCGTCCAACTTTAATTGCAGGTATTTTTTTATATTTAACCGAAATCCTTTGGCTCTGTGCAATTGTGATCTTTAGACTATGTTAAAAAAACAACTCTAAACGAAATTTTTTTTTGAAAAATTTACAAAATGGCGGACCCCTAAATTTAACCAAAATTACAATTTCCATTTTGTGAATTTTGTAAAAAAAATTTTTCGTTTAGATGTGTTTTTTTAGTATAGTCTTAAGATCACAATTATTGCACAGAGCCAAAGGATTCCGGTTAAATATAAAAAGAAATACTTGCATTTAAAGTTGGACGGTACTTTTCCCCATGTTAATTGCATATGAAACTTTGAGTCTTGTTGCCACTAATAAATACAGCTAACAACCAATTAGTTGTCGATAAGGTGACTTTTCGCTGTCTGCATCAGACCAGGATTTTCCTCTAACCAGCCTAGTTCCAACTTCCAGAGGAGTTGATACGGGATTGCAGTCTTTCAATCCAAATCGATGCAGCACATACTTGATATAGGTTCTTTGGTTTATCAGGATTCCCTCGTTGCCATGTACAAAGTCCATCCCTAAGCAGCGCTTGAGATTCCCGATGTCTTTTACCTCGAAAAATGTTCTCCCCTTTTTGTCATTCAGGTAGACACAGGGATCTGATTTCGTTGGTTGAATTCCAATGGATCGCAAATCCCTGTTCAGCCTTCTGTACCAAGTGCGTCCAACCTGTTTTAGTCCATACAAGGCTTTCTTCATTAGGCATACCTTTTCGCCTTGCTCCAGCTCGTCCAACATCATTTTAGCCTTGTTGTTCAAATTATCCTGGCTTCCATCCTTGGTAATGATGTACTGAAGAACTCTTCTTAATCCATTTGGAGCTTCCATGAAAACAGTTTCTTCCAAATTGCCGTTGAGATAGGTTGTTTCAACATCATATTTTTGAATATGTATGTTTCTTTGGGTGGCATAGGCAATTGCCGTTCGTATTGAACTCAAATATACAACTGGTGTGTACGTTTCACGAAAGTGTCCCATATTCCTGAGAGTACCCTTTAGCTATTATTCTATCTTTTCTTCTTTCTAGAATCCCATCTGAATCATATTTATTGGTTAGGACAAAACGACATGTATCTTTCATTAGAATCGATCTTACCTCATCAGCCATGGTCACCATCCATTTGTCGACATCTTGACTGGCCAATGCACGATTAAGAGGAATTTCAGTTGCGTTAAATGTTATTTCAAAAAAATTTTCAAATCTACTTCCTTCCAGTTGTTCGTCCTCCGTAAAACCTTGAAAATCCTCAACATCAGATTCAATTTGTTCATTCCGACTAAAACCGTGAAAATCCTTGCTGACAGTCTCTTCATGAAGATTGTTAGGTGTTTCCTCTACAGGTTCATGAAGCTGATGATCTGAGTTTTGATTTCCACAGAGATCAAATTCAAGAAAGTAATCCTCGTTCTCCACATCAGTGACGTTATCCAAAGAATCTTAAAAAAAAAGGTCTTGAATTGAACCGAAATCATCAATATTCTTAATCGTATGAATCGGAGATTCCTCCAAGAACTTTACGTCCATAGACACAACCACCTTCTTTTCGTTTTGTATCCAAACTCTAAAAGCATTAGTATCTGAGCTGTATCCAATAAAGAAATCCTTTCTTGATCGGGGTTCCAGCTTCTCTTTGTTCGGTGCTCTATTCATGACGAAAACTTCACTTCCAAAATGCTTGATATCAGCTACGTCTGGTGGTTCTCCATACTAAAACTCATAGAGCGTTTTTCCATTGAGTTTGCTTATCGGCGATCTGTTTCGAATGAAGTTTGCCGTATTAACGGCTTCTGCCCAGAAAGTTTCGGGCAATCTAGATTGTATCAAGAGACGCCTTGCCATGTTCATCAACGTTCTATTTTTCCGCTCGGAAATTCCATTTTGATCTGGGTCATAAGGAGCTGTCAGTCTACGTAATATTCCGTGTTTCTGGAGCAAATCGTCAAAGTCCTTATTGACATACTCTTTTCAGTTATCGGATTGTAGATATTTAATATTATTACTTCGATGAAAGCTCTATATTTTTTGAATTCTTCAATTACATGATTCTTCTGGTTAATAAACCTAACTTCACACCACCTAGAAGAATCATCGAAGAAGGTAACAAAATAGGTCTTCCTTCCAATAGATGCAACACGAATCGGTCCATATACATCGGAAATGGAAGTCGACACATTTTCCCTTGTAGACAGATATCGCACTCAAAATCTTCGTCCAATCCATTCACATTGATGCCTTTAATGGATCCATTCTTGATCGCTTCACTAAGAGATTAAATATTCAAATGTCCCATGCTGACATGCCAATCTTCCAACGAATTCTTTTTCAGTGTTTTAGTTTCGAAATTTTTCTGACAAATCTGTTTGCACTCTACAACACTTGCACCTTTAAAGAAATATTAATCCTTTTTACGCTCTGCAGTAAGCAACACTTTACCACAATTGTCAAATATTTCGGCTTTAGTTTTACTGAATACAACATCGTGTCCTTTATCTGTGATCTTTGCTACCGAAGCAAGATTTGTTCGTAAGTCCGGAACGTATAAAGTGTCACTAAAATGTATCACCTTTTTATCACCGTCAATTTTCGTAAACACTGTCGCGGCTACCTTTCCAAGAATGTCAGTATGTGCATTGCTAACCAGATTTAATTTTCCGTAAGCACCATCTTTACGAATATTTGTAAAAGATTCGATATCTTTATACATGTGGGATGTACATCTCCACTGTCGATACACCATGTGTCACTCTCCCCACTATATACGTTTTGAAAGGATTTCCCAGACAATAACATTTCCGACGTTGCTAGTAAACTCACATCTTCGACACTGTTTCCAGCCTGCTCTTTAGGCTTCTTTTCCTTCTTACAATTTTTAGCTCTACGACCGATCTTTGAATCGTCCATTTTCGTTTTCACGTACCACAACCATCGCATTTTGTACAGATTTAGTACTCAAATCCTTACGCGCGTCAAATTCTTCTCTGATTTTTATTCGGAGTGTTTCCAAATTCGGTAATTCATCTCGTGATGACATAGCACACCGAAAATTCTCCTAACTTTCCGGTAAAGTTCGCAACAACATGACCGTCAATAAATCGTTATTAATTTCCACTTTAAGCTCAACCAACTTGTCTACCGTATCAAAGAAACTTCGAGAATGTTCTCGTGCATCGTCTTCTTCGCACATTTTTAAAGACATCAACTGATTTAACAATGTGGCCTTCCGCGCAGGACCCTTGGACTGGTATATAGCCTCTAACCTAGACCAAATTTCACGCGCGGACGTACAAAAATTGATTTTTTTAATCTCGGACGGATTCATTGCAAGCATAATATCCAACTGTGCTTTCAAGTCAGCTTGTACCCATCAAGCCATTGTTTCTTGTGATTGCGCATTTCCTTCTATCACCTCAGGTTTTACAACACTTCCTGAAACGTAACCCCACGCGTCATTTTTTATTAATACTGCACGCATTTGGAGTTTTCAGGTGTCGTAATTGACTTTGCGGAGCACTTCGAATTTTACACCGATTGCGTTCATCTTTGCGACACAATACAAGCATGCTTTCTTGAACCCACTCTATAACCTTAAAATTCCGCATAGAAGCCACCCGATTTTGTGATATTAAAGTCAGAGTTCGTTCTTTCCACTTGTAATTTCGCGACACATTCTGGGCCCATAACCTATTAAAAGAGTTAGGTTACGCATGGAACGATTAAATGTTCGGAATTAAGTAAGAACAGTTTATATATTTTAAAATAACACAAAGCGTCAGTTAACCACACAAGTTATACAAGCTGGGCACAAAACATGAATAATATTGAATAGAGATTCGTTTTTAGGTATTGTAACGTCCGAGATAAAAAGACGTACCTACCTTATAATAATTATTATTTTTTTTTTGCTCCTCGTTTTCTATCCGGTGTAAAGCATGTTAATCAAATTAACACGCAATGACACTAGAGTCGGGGACGAGGATAACTGAACAGAGTAGGGTAGTCAGTGATTTGTTTACAATGTGCGTTTATTTATTAATCAAGTACAAGGGGCAGGTTTACAACAATTAAATAGAACGAGTTGGACATTTAAATGGTTAATGAGAGCTTCGTCAGGAATCCTTTAGGGCAGCATGTAAAAAGGGGAAAGAATTAGAAGGGCACAGAGAGGGTCAGAAGTAGGTTAAAAATTATCGGACTTACAGTTAACCTTGAGGCTGGAGAACGCTGCAACTAAGTCTCTCGGACTGGGTTGTCGGATACTTCTCGGATTCTGGATTACTGGATTCACTTCTGGATTCACTTCTAGATTCACTTCTTGAATTGGATTTGCTTCTCGGATCACTGGAGTCACTTCTTGAGTTGGAATCGCTTCATGAATTACTAGATTCACTTCTCGATTGGAATTACTTCTCCAATTACTTCTCGAATTGGAATTACTTCTTGATTTACTGGATTCACTTCTCGATTTAGAATTACTTCTCCAATTACTTCTCGAATTGGAATTACTTCTTGATTTACTGGATTCACTTCTCGATTTAGAATTACTTCTCCAATTACTTCTCGAATTACTGGTTGACGGGCCTGCTGGCGTAGGTCCGGAGTCTTGGCCCAACAGGACAGAGGTACGTCGGAAGGTGCTTCTGAAGGGTTGCTGATCGACTTGACTCGGTGGTCCGCTGATGGTTGACTGACGATGATGCCCTTTGGTCTGCTGGTCGTTGACTGACGATGATACCCTTCGGTCTGCTGGTCGTTGACTGACTAATTGTGACAAATTCACCCGTTTTTATACATGATTTTTGCGTGTCCACTCCAGGGATTGTGGGTGATCCAGTGGGTGGCCTCATAATAATGGGCAATAAAACCCTAAGTGATACATTTCTTCTACTCGCGTGGATCCAGGTGTTTACGAGCCTCTTGTTTGTTTTATCACCAATTATCAAAAAAGCTCACTAAGTGGAATTATTGATTTTTTGTCTAGCATTGTAGCAAGTGATGAATCAATACTTTGGTGGGATTAACTTTAGCTGATTATAATTTATAATAAGTGACATGACGTCACAGTATTTCAAGAGTCCGAAAATAGCCCACAATTCTTGTGTATTTTTTTTGTCCAAAAATTATTTTTCAAAATGGATGGTAGGTTTTCAGTGATAGGGGCTGCTTTCTCGAATTTTGTTTTTTGGTATTTGCAGAGCCCAAAAATAGCCCAAAATTCTTGTCTAGTTTGTTTTTTCGGAAAAGTATTTTTCAGAATTGAGGGTGATATTCGAGTGTGGGTTTAATTCGAATGTGTGAATTAAAAACTAGTGGAAGGGAGATTAAGTTGAAAATAAATAACTAGTGGAAATGGATTGTGTTCAAAGTAAATGGTTTATTGGTAAAATAAAGTTTACAAGGTGGGCTTAGAGATAAAAAGGTTAATACTAAATAGTAAAGGGAAGTTCGGGGTTGAGCAGTGTGTTAAGCTGCTTTGCTGTGGGTCGGATGAATAGTCAAACTGCTTTGCGCGGATGTTCTAGAGAGACCCACGCAACAGGATTCTTTTTCGGACTTCAGAAATATTTTTTAAGTTATTGACAGGTGAAGTTAAAATGCCCAGGCGACGAAAGAAAAGAATTATAGATGCTTGCCAAAATGATTCATGATTATAAATGTATTCATAATTATGAATACATTTTTGGTGGACGTCAAGGGTAGGTTATCAAGGTTAAGGGTTGTTTTCTCGGATTTAATTTTTTGGTATTTCAAGAGCCGAAAAATAGCCCAAAATTCAGGTATGATTGGATAAAAGATTTTTAATGTTTTCATTTACTAAAGGTGCTAGCTGCTCGGGCACCCAAATTTGTGTTTTCTGAGAAAAGTAAAAGAGCCAAAAAATCGGCATTACCTCTTCAAATTAGCCGAAAATTATGAATATTTTATTACTTCAAATATTCAAAACTAAACTGCATTAGAATTACTAGTTCGAAGCCTTTTAATTTGAATAAATTTTATTCAAAAATTGATTAATCATCAGAAGAGAATTACTGCATATATACTTTCAAATGAAACGTAATTTAAATTGAAGAATTTTTATTTGTACGTTCTCAAGTTTACAAAATTTTAGTACTAGACGTTTAAAACCGAGGGGTTGAGAACTCGTGAAATCAGGTGTACTCTTGCACTGAAATCTTCTGAATTCTCCTGAAATATCTGAAGTCACATAAATTCATTTGAAATTTCTTGAAATCTCCTGAAGTCAGTGAAATCTTCTGAAGTCACTTGAATTCACGTGATTTCAGTTGAATTTTCTTGAAATATCCTGAAGACAGTGAAATCTTCTGAAGTCATTGAAATATCCTGAAATACCTTGAAGTCAGAAGTAGGTGTACACACCCGCTTGGCCGAGTTGTCAAACCCTCGTTTAAAACTGAAAATGTTCAAAATTTTAAATGTTTCAAATTATATAGCAACAGTCGAAACTTTATTTGTTAGTTCTTTACGGATGGAAATTGGGTGAACCCGATTTTTTTTTACATTTATCGTTGCGCTTAACTTTAGCGATGGAAAAACAAACTTTTCAAAATATCCGAGCTTGTTACTCTTAAATTCAAGTTTTATATAGGGCTTCATTTCAACCTAAATAAAACTCAAAGGAATAAAGAATTTAACTATTCCAATTACAGCTATCAAAATGAAATAATTTATAATTTCATGTGAGAAACAAACCTCTTAGAATTCCTTTAAAAAATGAAAAAAAATTTTCTATAAAAAATCATAAAAATTCTCTTTTATTTTCTATTCTATCAGTCACCTTGTACTTATGTAATAGAATTAAGGTCATGTAAGACTTATTTGATCCCTATCTAACCGACATTTTTTTCTCTGCACGCTGCGTCTACATTTACTGAGGTATCAAATTGAAAATTTCTAAAATTAAAGAAAATATGCTAAGGTATGTTTATCTGATTTTAAATTTGTGTAAAAATAAAAACAAAATTTGAAAAAATCTTTAGGACCAGATAAACATAATCGGGTAAGTCTTACATGGTCTTAATAGAGTTTAACCTTTATAAGCGTTTATTAAAAAAAAAAACTTGCACTGGTTTTTCAGACATTTATTGAGTGATCAAACAGATCCATTCAATCGTTCGCCACTTAATATGGACATGTTGAGGGACAATATAGACCTTCGAATTCAAATCCACGAATGGATCCACGCAAGGAAGCAAGAAAATTTAAATTTGAACTAGTGTCAGTGTTAATAAATAAATTAATAATGTTTAAATTCATTAACAGAATTAACTCATTATTTTTTTTAGTTAATTTATCAAACTCATTATGAGTCGTTTTTTAGTGTTATTAAAACGGTTTAATAACTAGTTGCATTTCATTGAAAAAACGGTTTTTGAAAAAAACATTAATTTTGTAAATAAATAATGTGAACCAAGATCTTTAATAATTTTTATCTGAAATATAAATCAAAGACCTTTTAATTCATGTAAATTAAAAATCTTATTCATATATTTTTATTTTACTAATGAACAACGATAAATCTGTTCTAGATCGTTTTAAAAACCGGTTTTGCACGAACTGCAAGTATCAGTTTTTTTTAACCGTTTGATATCTTGACTTTTTTAGTAATTAAAATTGTTGTTTTGTTGTCTCATTAAAATTGAAAGTAACTTTTTACTTAAAAAATGATATAAAAAGATGTTACACTGTATTATATATTAAGTTTAAGTTGAATGAGTATTGGTAAGTTTAATTTCTAGAAATAAAACTGTTCTATATGTACCTATACACTGAGAAAAAAGAAGTTTTTAAACAAAAGTGCCGATATTATTGATTTCTGAATTAGTGATATAATAGTTTATGTAAATAGTCCGATAAATTTTTCTTTGAATAAAATAGTTCGTGTATTTCAATAAAAATCTGCTTCGTGGGCATGTCGTGCTTATCCTCCCCTCCTCTTTATCCCTGCTGTATACTTTTATTTTATTTACTTTATTTTTAAAGAAAGAAGAAAACTTATTTAAGATTCTATTGACCTTAAGGGCATGTAATACTGTACCATAAGAGCAATTTAGTTTACCCAATTATACATTCATAATAATAAATATTTTTAGCTAATAAGAGTCAACAAACCTTCGTGTACATGAGAGGAAGGTTTATTGACTCATATTCGCTAAAAATATTTATTATTATGAATGTATAATTGGGTAAGCTAAATTGCTTTTATGGTAAAGTATCACATGCCCTTAAGGAACGCATTTTCCTCAGGACTCTCGCGCTTCGCGTTCAGCGCTGTTTAATAATATTTTGTCCAACACCCACGAGGGAAATGTGACTTCGGAGACTCGTCTTGAGAGGGAGAAGTTGTCGATTTCTCAATTGATGACGTCGTCATTTGAGAAATCATAAATTAAGGCACATTCTCATTAGGGCATTCGCGCTCGGCTCTGTTTAACAATATTTTTCATGATTAAAACGAAAACTACTCATCCCATTGAAAAATGGCCAAAGCAGAACTTTTTGATCTTTTTAAGGCGAATAACTATGTTGCTTATCACTTTCTCTGCATATCGCGTTATTTTGCACAAAATTTGAATTTTACATTTTTTAAGGAAATTCAAAAAGTAGTTACGCCTATCCTATAGGATGTTCAAAAAGAAACATTTTTCATCTTTAGGCTTTTTTTCACATCGTGCATTGTTTGGCTTTTAATTTTAATTTTCTTTCCTTTTTTTGGATTTAAAAAACATACAGGTACAAATGTCCTGTAAGGCGCAAGCTTCACGAATTATTTTCGGAATTATTTGAATTGAGCGTTAGTTCGAATTTGCTTTGGATACATTGGAAATAATAGTTCGGATTAGTATGAATTAAAATCTTGTTTCAGTTAAACTGGAGTTCATTCGAACTGAAAAGTCTAAATATAAGTGCAGCGACCATGGATTCGGAAGGCATTGGGTATTTGCACAAAACCGTGAGAGTGAGAGAGACACTCTAATAATCTCTCACTCTCACGGTTTTGCGCAAAAATGCAACGCATTCCGGTTCCATCCGACGCCACCCTAAGGATCAAAGAATAGATGACAATATGGATGTATTTGGTTTTAAAATTCGGAATAGTATCAGATTCATTCAGATTAGAAGTTTGGATTGATTAAGATTTAAATTTTGTTCGGATTAACCTTGGGTTCTTTTAAATTAACAGTTCTGATTTATTTGGCTTTAAAGTTGGGATTGATTTTTGACGACAGATTGTTCGAATTAAATTCCAAATTCATTCTAATTAAAAGTTTAGATTGATTTAATTGTAACTTTGCTTGGATTAGCCTTTGATTCTTTCGAATTAAACGATTAGATTATATAGTTTGTTCGTATTAGTTGAAATTTTTCGCGATTGTGTATTGGGTTTATGTGAATTGAAATTCTGTTCGTTTTAAAATTTGTTTTCGATTCGTACTTTTCGACAATATGATTGGAATATTAGGAAAAATTTTAGTGAGAAAAATGACTTGTCCCTCTTTGAATTTTACCATATTGGCTTTCATCTTTGCCTCTCCATATTTCTTCAATCTCTGGTATGAGAAATACTGCATTTTAGAATTTTTTAAGCAAAAAAATAGAGTTTATAACTTATCTAATATTGTAGAAAATTCTAAAAAAATACTTTAAGGTGTAGTCAATACAAAAAAAAAATTGCCGTTCCAATCTACAAGATAGATTTGAACTATTTTCCATTATTTTTATAATTAACAATTAATGATGGATAACACTTTTTTCACATTCATTCATATCCTAGAGTCTTAGGGAAAATAAAAAACCCGGTATTTGTTATTAAAAAAAGTAGTTAAAATAATGTAAAACCATGGAGAAAAAGGTACCATTTATATTTACTATTTATACAGCTATTGATTCGTGTAAGAAATTTAGAGAAAAAATATAGATAATAATTAATTTCACTGTAAATAAATAATTATTTATAAGGAAATTGAATATTATCAATATTTTTATCTACATTTCTTACACTAATCAATAGCTGTAGCTGTTACTTTACATTTATTTACATTTAAATTTCACGGCATATGTCACCATATTGAATTTTAGTTCAAATAGAGGGTTTCATATTTTAGATGGCGCGCAAATACTGTGCCTCTCTTTAACGTTTAGTTTCCACCCACTGACTTCAGTCTTCTCGAAAGCGTCTCGCATATCGGAACAAGCTCTTGTACGAAAAGTCAATTTCGCGCATTAAAAACCGACAAACGTAAGAAGTGAGAAAGGCAGTAACAAAAACACAAAGTTCAAAGAAATAGTGTAGTACCGTGTTTATAATTATAAAGTTTTAGACCGTCATCTTATTGAGAAAACGATGGCACCTCGACGTCGCGCAGTTTGCATGATTGAATATAATTTGGAAGAACCACCTCGAAAACGGCAAAGAACATCTGCGCAGTTATTAGAGACACAAAATTTGGGAATCCAAAACACACAACTGACGAGTATAAATCCAGAGCAAGAGTTCAAGCAGCATCTCGGGAATAAACTCCTTATACCTACCAAAACGGAGGACAACTTTCCGCAATTTTTTCAGTCTCAGGACAAATTTAATTTAATTGACAGCATTGATATTTATGGCCTTGACGATTTTCTTTATTCTGTGCAGCTTGATCATGTAATTCCAATGAATATTGGGACCCAATCTGACTGTTTCTCTCAGGACGAATTCAATTTAAATGACACTGTTGATATTACTGACTTCGACGATTCACTTCATTCTGTTCAGCTCGATGATGCAATTCCTATTAATATTAGGACTCCATCTGACGAATTCAATTTAAATGACACCGTTGATATTGCTGACTTCGACGATTCACTTAATTCTGTTCAGCTCGACGATACAATTTTAATTGATATTGGGTCCCAATCTGACTGTTTCCCTGAGGACGGATTTAATTTAATTGACAGCCTTGATATTTATAACCTTGACGATTTTCTTAATTCTGTGCAGTTTGATCATGCAATTCCAATGAATATTGGGGCCCAATCTGACTGTTTCTCTCAGGACGAATTCAATTTAAATGACACTGTTGATATTACTGACTTCGACGATTCACTTCATTCTGTTCAGCTCGATGATGCAATTCCTATTAATATTAGGACTCCATCTGACTGTTTCCTCGAGGACTTGTTTAAAAATCTTACCATTTAAAGAAACTCTAAATGCGGAAATAGCGGAAATTTGTTTGCATATACAGTCTAGCATAGTGTTTTCCGAATTCTGTTTATTGTGCCAGAGGAACAGTGTGAATTTAGAAGTTCGAATGAGAAGTGGTCTTTTTGTGATTCAGATACTCATCCTGCATCTAAGAGGGTGAGGACGTCGAAAATGTAGACTAAATGTAAAAAATGTAACTAGAAATTGTATTACTTTGTTAGAACACTATTTATTGTTTCTTTTTCACTTTTTTTCTCATAGAAAATGTAAATGTATTATTATCGTTAAAGATAGATTTAATTTAATTGATGTTGTATATAATTATTAATCCATTTCTTAGTTTGTACAATAGTTATGAATATATTTTCCCTATGAAATTGCCTTCTAGTTTAAGTCAATGCTAAGCGAAGAATTTTTTAGTTTCTAAAAAATATAGATGTAATAAACTTAAAAACAAAATGATGGATTAACTAACAGCCATTTTTATGTACACTAGAATATAAGAATTCAAGATATAAAAGAAATTTTCATAAATCACTGAATTCTTTCGATATTTCATTATTTCTATTACTTTAGAATTCAGCTTGAATTATTTTCGATCCTTTTTTATTTTTTTTTTAAATTTTTTTCCTATTCGATTATTTTTCATTCTTTTGAATTTAAATATTTACCAGGTTATTTTGTTTCCTCTGTTAAATTATTAGTTTAAAAATTTTTAAATTAGTTTTAATTTTAATTTTTAGTGGACACAAAATTTCAAGAGTGGTCAACCCCTTGATTAAATAATTTTCATCATTGTGAAATTGAAAGAGCACTTAAAACTGAAAAACATTTATGAAAGAAATTTGTTTTCCACTTTGCTTATATATATATATATATATATATATAT
>UCOH01012546.1:0-21733 GCA_900474275.1 Synergus japonicus
AGGTTTGACTGGCGGGCACCCCCATGGCCAACCTTGGAGATAAGGGTTGTATTGATTCTAAGGAGTCAATCCAACCTAGAGTCATTCCTGTCTGACACCACACCTGGGGTTTTGGAATCGAACGTAAATAAATAAAAGCAAATTAAAGAAATCTCCCTCGTCTTTCTCTCTCTCTCCGCACCGTTCCATAATACCGTTTATCAGAGAGAGAAGGACTCAGGAGATAGTATCCGTCTCAACCGCCGGTGATACGTGACTTACGTCATGACGTCACTAAATTATCCGTTCGCTCTAAATTGCAGGTGAAGACAAACTAGGTCCGTTTCGCACACACTCTCGTACAAACACCCGTTCTTTCTCTCTCACGCACACACTGAAAACCAACACACCGACACACACTGAAATATCTCCGTTTAGATATCAAAATTCACATTTTATATTAAATCATTATCCTCATTTGCAATCATCCAAGTCAAATCATTCATTTAGCTCTTAATTAGAAATGTAATTTATAGGAAGAATATAGTTTCTTTATTTTTGTTAAAAACCAATGATTAAATTATTTCTTGCCCTTAAAGGCTCGACTGAAGCGTCCGGTAAGGCAAAAATAATAGAAATTTCCGAAAGTACAAACGTTGCTTAGGTGTCCAATAAGGGACGGTAAAAACGCAACGTCACACACCTAATATTAATTAATTTGATTAATTAATTAATTTTTACTCTATGAGAAAGCAAATCATATTTGCTTCCAGGAAGCAAAGTGCTCATTGAATGAGGACAAAAGTTGATACAACTTTACAGCTATAGTTTTTTATGTACTTAGGGGATGATTTGAAGGTGATCCTAGTGTGGTAGAGAGTTGAATCTGTTTTGGATTTTTTGACTATTGGGAACTTCGAGTGTATATGTCGTTAACTGTACAAATTACCCTTTATAATCTTTGATATCAACTATAATAATAATAAGAGTAACTATTTCAAATTAAAAAAAAAATATATAATTAAAGTGACCATCCGTCCTGTATTTCACAGGACAGTCCTGTTTTTAAACAATTTGTCCTGTGGAGGTGAGCGTCCTGGAAAATTGCCTGTTTTTCAACAATTTGTACTGTTGTCCCGCAAAGAGATTTTTTTTATAAAAACTAGAAATTAGCAGAAAACGAAACTCAGGAAACAGAAAATCATAAGAGTGAATTTATTTTCTTTCTCTGCTTTTTTCATTCTTAAAATTTCTGATTTGCGTTTTCTTTTAGAGTAAATACACCAATAGATGAACACCCCCCAATAGATGGACAAATATTATCTCAAAAAGCAATTAAATTAAATTGAATAGTCGAAATAAAATATTGAACGAAATTGTGAAGTCATAATTGTTTTTTATGACTACTAAAGTTCTGAGTGCAAAAAATAATTTTTTAAAATCTTTATTTTAAATAATGATAAAAAAAACATTTAAATTTGACGTATCGAAGTTTAGCTTCGAGAGCACCGCCATTAGCATGCATGTGACAGCCAGCTTGAAAAACGTTGTTTGTTATTACTATTAAAGATTAATGGAAAAAATATGGCTTTTTTCTCAAATTTTACTTTTTTGTTAATTATTACGAAAATTAACAAAGTTTTAGTTATCTTTTTCTAGCTAATTACATATTTTAAAATAAATATAAATTATTTAATTATAACTTATTTATATTTTACTATATTGGTGTATTTACCCAAATATATTTAATAAATGTTTTACGTGACTCCAGACATGCCACTATTTTGTATTTTTGAAAAAAAATTCAAAAAAATTTGTTGTTTTTTAATTTACCCCCCCCCCCCGGCGGTACTGTTTTTGAGTATTTCAAATATGGTTACTTTATTAAATTCTTTCAGACGAAAAAATGTATGTTCTTCATTTATCTGAAAAGTAAATTTGTAAGTAGATATGGTAACAAAGTAAGTAGATAAGTAAGATTAAGATAAATAATTTGACAAACCTCGTCAACGATCGACATAACCTTTTTTAACATGATCACGATGATATTTTATGACTGCAAATAATCGCACAAATTCCTTTAGCATTCTTAAACATTGTGATGAATTAAGCTTCCAATTTACACAGCACACGTCACCTGTTTTATTTGAAACATGAGCCTAAATTAAAAAATAATTCCAGCCAGTCAGCGGTTTAAATGATTTCAATCGTTTTGAATTTTTAAACATGTCAACCCATCTGGTTTTCATATACATAAGATTCGAATGGAAACCAGGTTTGGGTTGATACGCCCACGAAGGAAAGCTTACATGAGAATGAAAGAAACAAACAGATCTGCCTATCTCTGTCACTCTCAGGGTGACGTCCCATGATTGCGTTTTGCGTTGCGTCATAATGAGAGAAAAAAAGACAAAAGTATACTTCTGTCTCTTTCTTTCTCATTACGACGCAACGCAAAACGCAATCATGGGATGCCAGACATGGATCCGGAATGCGTTGCGTTTTTGCCTAAAACCATGAGAGTGAGAGAGACGCATTAATACGTCCATCTCTCTCACTCTCATGGTTTTGCACAAAAACGCAACGCATTCCGGATCCATGGGACGCCACCCTTAGGGTGCCATCCTATGATAGCAGAAAACGCAAAGCAGGAAGCATAAAATCATAAGAGTGAAAGAGACAGGCAGATTTTCTTTCTCTTTCACTCTAGTGATTTTCTGCTTTCTGCTTTGTGTTTTCTGATATCATAGGACTACTGATGTTCCGTGACCGTTGTTACCGCGTCAGTGACGGTAAATTTTTCTTTTACATAAAAATTTACCGTAATTGGTAATTTTTTTGTAATTGTGGTAATTCTCTAAATATAAATTGTTTTTTCAAACAAACAATTAAACTTGAGAAATTATTAATATTAAGTACCCAAATAACATATTTTCCACAGTCATAAAATTGAAATTTATGTATAAATATCTCAAAAATGTGATAAATTGGGAAGAAAGCGGACGACATTCGACAATAACAGTGATACCAACACCAGCCAACACTGCCAGCATAGTCTGCAGGTTTGCTGCCGACGATTTTAAAATTAGAGGGTATGTTTCATTGAAAAAAGTAATAAAGTTTTGTCTTTTATGTTTAAAAATTATTTTATAAACATTTTTTGCTTATTACAGCTAACTTGTTTCTATAAAATGTATATCATCACGTTATTTTTAAAAAATGTTCGTTAACAATAATGCAAATAACGAATTACCACTTTTACCAAATAATTACCGAGTTACGGTAAGAAATTACCAGTGACCAGAAAATTACGGTCACGGTACATCACTACATAGGACGGCACCCTCATTAGGGTTACCATCCGTCCTGGTTTTTCTGGACATGTCCTGTTTTTTTGAGGTTTGTCCTGGTGTCCTGGTTTTTTCTTGAAAATAGGAAAAATGTCCTGGTTTTTTACGAAACCAAGATTTTTGAGAACAAATATTTTATATTTTTATACAATATTTGTTTGTTGTATCTCTCGCGAAGTACAGTATAGCATGACTGTAATTGCAATAAAGTATGACAGTATTATGAACTGCCTCTTCCTTTCTGCTTCAAAACTCTACGATTTTTCTGTGGAATGCCTTAAAATCCGCCATTGTGTCCACATCTTGCCAATACGCGGTGTTTGAGATCGCAAAAATGATGTGTTTGAAGTGTCGTTTTTTTTATCGACAATCTTTTGGTTGTACGACAGGGGCTATCTGCTTATTTTCTGCAAAAAGAAATTTGTTTGGCAAAAAAGTGAATTTTTACAAGTGTCGAGACACGGTTTGGGGGGTGCGGGTAAACAGTACTTACATTTTGCCAAGTCCCTGTCCGAACAAAAAAGGTACAAAACTTCACTCCAAGGTTGCTTCATTCACTCAGAAAAATTTTCCGAATCTCGCTATGCACTTCAAAGCCCGAGCACTTACGAAAATCGTGTAAAAAAAAGAAGTTTGAGAAATCGCGTACTACACATATGCTAGTTACTTGAATATAGTTTCTGGACCTGTCAGCTGTTTCGCAGGGTCGCCAATTGACCATTGTTACCATTATTATTACTGTAGTAGTAATGGCCAATTGGTGATCCTGCGAAACAGCTGACAGGTCCAGAAACTATATTCAAGTAACTAGCATATGTGTAGTACGCGATTTCTCAAACTTCTTTTTTTTACACGATTTTCGTAAGTGCTCGGGCTTTGAAGTGCACAGCGAGATTCGGAAAATTTTTCTGAGTGAGTGAAGCACCCTTAGAGTGAAGTTTTGTGCCTTTTTTGCTCGGACAGGGACTTGGCAAAATGTAAGTACTATTTACCCGCACCCCTCAACCTCGTCTCCACACTTGTAAAAATTTACTTTTTAGCCAAACAAATTTCTTTTTGCAGAAAATAAGCAGATAGCCCCTGTCGTACAACCAAAAGATTGTCGATAAAAAAACGACACTTCAAACACATCATTTTGACGACCTCAAACACAGCGTATTGGCAAGATGTGGACACAATGGCGGATTTGAGTAAAGTCTACATTAATTCTTAGTGGTTTGAAAATGCTCCAACACCGTTAAAAAAATGTTGCGAGCGTCCTGGTTTTTTACGCGACCGAGATGGTAACCCTAACCCTCATAGTCTGTCCACAATAGGTGGATTTCAATCGTCGCTTCCCTAAAGCTTAAGGGCGTTAGATAATCGGGATTTGTAAATTTTTTCGCGTGCCCCCTATTTTCATTACGGCTCTGTCCTTTGAAACGCATGAGAAAAGATATGGGGAGTTTGAAAGACACAACTTGAATGTTTTTTATAGACACAACACAGACTGTAAATAAAAGAAACGCGATGTAAAAAATTTTTGACGGAAATAAACTTTATTATTACGACGCGAATTTCACAACTCGATGCGGAAAAAGAAAGGAATATACTTATAAAATTTTCGTCAACTAGATGAAAGGCGACAGGTAATGAGGTAGGACTGCAGGGGAAGTCGATTTAGTAGCGCGCTCACGAGGCGATAGCGGTAATTGTTTGTACTAGAAAATTTCGGTCGGTAATTTCATCGTCTAGTTGACGAAAATGTTATAAGTATATTCCTTTCTTTTTCCGCATCGGGTCGTGAAATTCGCGTCGTAATAATAAAGTTTATTTCCATGAAAAATTTTTTACATCGCGTTTCTTTTATTTACAGTCTGTGTTGTGTCTATAAAAAAACATTCAAGTTGTGTCTTTCAAACTCCCCATATCTTTTCTCATGCGTTTCGGAGGACAGGGCCGTAATGAAAATGGGGGGCAACCGAAAAAAGTTGCAAGTCCCGATTATCCAATGCTGAATCGCCGGCACTAACGCCAGATGCGCGCGCATCGTATTGATAACTATCGTGTATTTTCCGATGTTCACATTCCATTGTTAATTGACATGATTTTGCTTATTAATGATTTTTGTTGATTGATTGACATGCACAATCTAAACAATAGTCGTCATTTTACATCTGAATTATCGGAACGACAGAATGTAAACATCGGAAAAAACACGACAGTTGGCAATACGATGCACGCGTATCTGGCGTTAGTGTCGGCGCTTCAGCTTGCGTTAAGCCTTAAGGAAGCGACGATTGAAATCCGCCTATTGTGGACAGACCATGAGACTAGAAGGGAGTTAGGTTGGCGAAAATGGCAGCGTTTTAATGGGTTATTTTCGTTAAGATTTTTTCTAATGCGCATTGCCATCCAGTTTCCACCTACACCGGAGTTTTCGAATTTAGTGATTTTGTGGCAAATTGAGATTATGGCCAACTGAAATTATGGACCAATCTATACATACCATTTGAATCTTATGGAAACCAGGGTTGGGTTGACATGTTTAGGGGGGAAGGCATACATGAATCTAAGGTAATTCCTCCATTTCCCGTCCGTAGCGCTCTTGTAGCTAAAGCAAGAGAGTGCCGTCCTATGGTAGCAGAAAAAGAGTGAAAGAGACAGGAACATTTTCTCTCTCTTTCACTCTAATGATTTTCTGCTTTCTGCTTTGCGTTTTCTGCTACCATAGGACGGCAGCCTGAAAATCTGAGGAAGAGGGGTCGCGATTGTAATTTGTGGGGCGACTTTTCACCAGCAAATGCATAGGCGTTGGGTCTCCTTACACTACTTCATGACTTCGAGAACGGTAACGAGAATGAGAATATAACCGAGAATATAAACGAGACTTAAATTCTCGGAACGGCCTGGGACAATTGTCTGCCTGCACAGGTCGGGCAGAAAGAGGTATAAACGCACCTTAAGAATTTATGAGAACTTATGATTTTAGAGATTTTTATGACAAGGGAGTAGGATTGCACACGTAATATACCTTAGGTAAATTACATGAGGTTTTTGACGTAATTTACGTAAGTAATTTACGACCCTAGTTTTTTACATGTAATTTACGTTTTCAAGATGGCGATTGCGCTTCATATTTAGAAAATAAACATAACCTAATTCTTGAATAATTGAGGTTATGTTAAGCTCTTTTCCCCCACCCTCATTTTAAATCCGCCATTTTATACATTTATTACATTTTTTACGTATAATACGTAAAATACATAAAAAGTCCTAGTTACGCGTAACCGTGCAACCCTGCAAGGGAGATAATAATTGTTTAATTAACCGATAAAGTGTAATAAACTGTTTTTTGTACTTCTATTACTTCTTAATGAGCTTTACACAAGTTGTAAATGAAAAAGCTGTCACATATGTATGCAAAGCATAGGTTATGTTAGTGTCTAACAGTTACTTAAGGCGTCTTAAGGCTGATGGAATTTGAAAATTTCTCATGTAGAAAAACTCAAATCCCAGGGGCGTAACCATAACGGGGTTAAGACACCCAGACAGTAATTCGAGTATACCTACTTGCAATATGCATATATGTCGAAATTATTAGAAGTATAATACAATTCCACAATAAATGCACTTTTTGAGGGGTGTTAATCTGTTCTTTTTGTTGTTTTTTTTATTGATTTTTAATGTGTAGGGTGGTTCCCGACACCCACTGTTTTGAGACGCTTGTTGCGTGTCTGTCTAATTCTGTCAACTTTTCATGTGGTTTAGAATTTTTCCAGCCAAAGGCAAAAGAAGGAAAATTTTTAGGTTTTAAATAGAAAAAAATAGAGAGAAGAAATGAAAAATGGGTGCTTGATGATAAGTTTGTCGATTACTCACTTTTATAGTCCCAAAATAGCGTTTAATATTTTCCTATCAGAAACGGCGGACATTTTGACTTCCATGATGGAAGAAACTAAATATTGACAGCTGCGACAGTGGCACCCTGCGCGCGCAGCACGTGTTGACTTTCTGCCAGAGAAATTCTCTCATTGGTCAATTTAATTCGATTTTAAATCGCGTGCCAGATTACAGTCAATTGCAAAATATCTCTAACAGGAATCAATATTTCGTTTTTTCCATCATGGAAGTCAAAATGTTCGCGGTTTCTGATAGGAAAATATTAAACGCTATTTTGGGACTACAAAAGTGAGTAATCGACAAACTTATCATCAAGCACCCATTTTTCATTTCTCCTCTCTATTTTTTTCTATCTAAAACATATAAATTTTCCCCCTTTTGCCTTTGGCTGGAAAAATTCTAGACCACATTATAGTTTTATTTAATTTCACAGATTTTGACAGTTTTTGACAGTTTGTTGACAGTTTTTACTTTTAGATTCCATCGCCCTTAGCAAAACCTATAAAGTGACGTTTATTATAAGATTAATTTTTGTGGCTTTAGTTAACTAGTAAGCTGTTGTTTTGCAGATTTTATATTCCTAAATATGTCTTAGCTAAAAAATGACTAAAATTTAACCATGTAAATAATGTAAACAATAACAATTTTTCTAAAAATCATAAATTCTCTTAAATTCTTTTAAATTCTCTTAAATTCTTTTAAATTCTCATAAATTCTGTCATAATCTCGGTCATATAAGCTGGATTTAAGTTCTCGAGAATTTAAGAACTCTATCTGTGGGGAAAATATTATAATGCAACCTAAAACGTAATCATGGAACGCGACTCTTAGATTGAGTCCCATGGATCCGGAATGCGTTTTTGCGTAAAACCATGAGAGTAAGAGAGATAGTAGTAATAGGGCATCTCTCGAACTCGCATGGTTTTGCGCAAAAACGCAACGCATTCCGGATCCATGGGACGCCACCCTCAAAAAACAAGAATTCATCATGTACATATATATATATATATATATATAGTTGTAAATCCGTCCCTCCTGCTCCCCTCCCTGGTTGCTACGCATGGTCGGATTAAGGGGGGACTGGAGGGGCTGAAACGCTGGGCCCCGCTTTTGAAGGGGCCTCCAAATTCTTCCTCAACTGTAAAAAATTTGTTATAAAAATTAAAAAATTAATTTTTTAATTCTCTTTGAAGGTAACTTGCTAATATGTACCTATAATATTAAATTTTCATCAGGGTTGGGGGGGGGACAAAATATGTACAGCCCTGAGCCCCAAATTGCCTTGATTCGGCTCTGTTGCTACGCTACTGGGATAGCAGCATTCACATACGTATATATGTATCAGTTCAGCGCAGCACACACAGTTTTACACAGTTAAAACCTGTGTAAGTGAATATAGTATGTAGGCCGTAGTTGGAAATGGTCTGAAATTGTTATTTTTCTTTGTTCAATTTTGCGAATCACAATAAGAGGTCCATTAAGTAGTTGTAGTTACTTACAAAATATGATTAAAATTATTTTGAAAAAAAGGATAGTTGATCAGACAAATGTTTTTTGGTGGATTCGTTTTGAAAAATTAAGTGATGTCCCGGCTGTGTCATTGACTTGGTGAAATGTCAAAATTCCAATATAACTTTGTGCGTGTGCGCTGTAATTCACAATTCTCTTGTCTTGCATTAATTTCATAACTACATATTTATTATCTGAAATTCATGTTTTTTCTCCTTCTAGAATCCGAACATTTCGGTAGAGTAGATAAAAACAAGGCCGTGTTCATATGAGACAGCATAGAATGTTATTTTGTTTATATGGCTGTGACTCGACGTACAGAAATTTTTTATACGCTTAGTACTTATACTTATCTTTCTGTACGATTAGTAAAAAAAATAATGGGGAGTTAAACCATAGCGAGCCTTAATTATTTTCGACCAAAAGTTTTTCGAGTCAATCCGGATTAAGAACTTTTACACTTTTTTGCTACTTTTTTCAATCTAAGATTATTTATTATTATTAGCTACTTCAATACAGTGATATAAAAAATGATCTTAGCAACAAACTTCAGTTTTTTTTTTAAATAAAAATTAATCAAATAGTCGATAATTGTATTTCATAACATATTTGCGATTGGTTAAGGGTGTTGGAATCAAGTTCTAATAAAAAAATTCGATTTCTTCATTTTACTTAATAAATATTGAAAGTGGAATTATTTCCCTCTGTCGAATTAATCAATTTTTAAAATTATGCTCATAGAGCCGAAAAATATCTAATTCATGTATTTTTTAAGTGACACGAAAATAATGAATTTTGAAGATAGATTTTTTTTCGAGCGAAAAAATATTTATCTACAATTTAACGAAAATTGTCAATTTTCGTTGAGTAAATTTGAGAATGGAATTTTTAGTTTAAAACTTGGTTCCAACGTCTTTAATTCAAAACTATATGCTTGTTGGACCCAAACGTTAAGCTCAAAATTCGATTCTCCATTTTACCCAAAGAAAATTATAGATAAATATTTTTTCGTTCTGTAGCACTAATTTTTTTTCAAATATAAGACTGCGTACAAAGCGAAAAAATACTTAGTTCCGATACTTTTTGTATAAAACAAAGAATTCAAAATCTGACTTGAAAATTCAATATTTTCATTTTACTTTAAAAATATTTGAATTAGATATTTTTTCGCTCTGTGCGCATAATTCTAGTTAAAAATTAATTAATCCTACAGAAGGAAAAAATTCCAATTTTAATATTTGTTAAGTAAAATGAAGAAATTGAGTTTCTAGATTGGAACTTGGTTCTAATACCCTTAAGTTTTCACTGTGACAAATCACAAAAAAATGTCGGAGTTTTCACTGAACATTTTTAACTGAAGATGCTTGCCAAAACTCCTAAAATTTTCTTGTTTTCAGTTATTATTTTTAAAAGTTTCATTTTCAAGATTTTTCACAGTTTTCGACTGTTTTCGAATACTGTAAAATATATTTTCATTTATTAAATTCTAATTTCGATACTCATTAAAATTACACACAAAGTATTCTTTTGAAATGTCAAATTTTACGGTTTTAAAATTGAGATTTGTTCGGTATTACTGTATGAAAATAATAAGATTTGAACTTTATTCGAAAGATAAGTCCCAAATATTTATAAACTTCCATAACTACAGAAGAAATATATAGCATCTACTTTATCGTTTACAAAGTTTAGATCTTTTAATAGAAACAAAAATAATAACTATTTATTCAAAAAGTGTGGAAAAAAATAAAGTGTATCAAAAAATCCTTCCTTTCTTTCCCTAGATAATTATGTTTTAAATAACTGATAACAATTTTGTAACGATCGGATAAGCCGATGAGGCACTGTATTGGTCGCCGATTTAAAAACCTCGTTTCGAGAAAAACGCGCTTAAGGTCACGTAAGACTTACCCGATCTTTAAATTACTTGTAGATTTTTTTAAGACCAATAACTATGTTCCTTATCATTTTCTCTACATCGCGTTATGTGGCTCAAAATTTGAATTTTTGATTTTTTAAGGATATTCAAAAAGGTGTTATGCCCATCCTATAGGGAGTTCAAAAAGTAACATTTTTCATCTTTAGACTTTTTTTTCTTATCGTGCATTGTTTGGCTTCTAATGTAAGTTTTCTTTCATTTTTTTGGATTTTCAAAATATTATGTCTTTCAATTCTTTTTTTATCCAAAAAAGTCTTTAAGAAGAATTTTTCGACTTTTTGGTTACTACGAATATCCGTCATTAGAATTTTTAAATTAAAAAAAAAGTGTTTTCAAAAATTTTCAAAATGCTCCAACTTTTTAAATTTTTATCCAAAATGGCTGGCCAACGAACTTGACCTTCATTTTAGGACACTAAAAGAATATACCAAAGGACAATCAAATCGGTCAATTCTTTCGAAAGTTATCGTGCTAACAAACTAAAATCTATAGACAGACAGACACATTCGTAAAAACATGTTTTTCGGGTTCAAGGGGTCCCAAAACGTGGACATTTGATACTCTCTAAATCTGAATTAGTAAGAAGTTACTAAGGAAACAGTGCCGTTTCGTTTACTAAAACACTTTAGTAAGAATTTTCTCTATCAATTAGTTAAAAACTCCTAATTCATAGCAATAAAGTACTAATTCATTTAGTAACGTTAACTAAATCAATTAGTCAATCTTTCTAAATGACTTAGTACTATTTTACTGTGAATTATTAATTTTTAACTAATTGATAGTATAATAGTAAACAATTCGGCATTATTTCATTAGTAACTTCTTACTAATTCAGATTTAGAGAGTAACGATTTCTAGAAAAGGATATTGAAAGTCTAATTTTCAAATGTAAAGAAAATTTTTATCATCTAAATAGTTCTGCTATCCTAGGAAAAAATCCTTGTTAAGGATCCGGTTTTCCAAAATAGAAGTGCCAGAAAAACTCTTCCGATATTATGGTTCCCTTTTCCAACCCACAACTTATTCCTTCTTCTTCTGTACTCCTAGTTCAAAATTCACACTTTATTCAATTTGTTTAGGTAAATTAGGATCGAAACAGTAGGATCATACGCCCCCATAATGGAAATCCGAGAATGAATGGCATTCTTGTAGTTATCTCAGGACTAATACCATAATAATAATAAATATAATAATAATAATCGGCCCGCTTGGCGGGCACATTCTCTTCGTGCGCTTCGCCCTCCGAAATATTTACGAAATTGTTGCCTCTTCCCTTGTCACACATACAATTTTTCGTACCATCTAAATTGGTTTGAATTTTCCTAACAGTTATTTTTTATTTTTAACGCTAGGTTTGAAACTGTTACTTTCGCTGCGCGGTATAGTGGGACAAGAAAATTTCGCGGTCAAATTGATATTCAGAAGCTATTTCTGAACTGATTTGATCCTTTTTTTTTCAAATTAAAGCTTATAACATTCCGCACAAAACTGTTGATCCATATTTGAAAAAAATGTATTTTTTTTTATTTAATAACAAAAATGAAAAAAAAATTTTGTTTTTTGAACACCGGGTTTCAATAAATACTTAAATTCAATCCCAAATACCTAGAATCAATGAAGGAACTACGGGAAAGTTTTCCGATAGCTAGCTATTGTTTAAAAATTTATTGAACTTCTTATAAACAAATAAGTGAGTGAAAATGGATTCATAGGTTCAGTTTACAGAGATATTTGTAGAGTTATTATTATATTATATTATATTATATTATATTCATTTTGTAGAAATTTTAGGGATTGCAGCCCTTTAGGTTAGTCTTAGGACTTTTAAGAATTTCTTTAATTTAGGTTCCGATACCTGTGGGATTTACTGAGGTGTTATTTATAACAAGAAAAATTGAACTGCCATATAGTTTATAGTAAACAATTTTTTTTCTAGAATTATCTCATTCTTAGATTTCTGCAGCAATTTTTAAAATCTCTCGAAGCACCGACTTAGTCTTCTATAAGTGAGTTATTGTTAATTTATCAAAATATGGAAGTTTGGTGGTTTATGAAATGTTCATAAACTCCGTTTTCACCTGAGGAAAAGAAGAAGGAGACATTTGGACATCGAAAAAATGTCTTTTGTTTAAGTTTATATTTTGTTAGAATTTATATAACAGAAAAAATTATGCGTACATATTTATTGATAAATCTGTGAAAACATTTTTTTTCGAGAAAAGTTTATATAGTAGTTAAATTACTGGTTTTATGTTATAAGTAATGTCATATAAATTAAAATTCGCGAGATGAAGATGAATATTTTTGACTTTGTCGTGGAAATGACGAAATGTCCTAAAATCATATATTTATTTGTTTGTCTAATTATTTAGAAAATGTGCCATTCAAACTTACATCTCAAGACACCAAAGTTAATGCACTTGCATTGAAATGCTCGAAAAAAGGACAGTTTTTTATCAGTGACTGCTTCAATGTTATCTCATTGTACTATCAAGAATAATGCCAGTTCACCAGATTAATGTTAATCCGCCCGATTGGCGCCCAACTCAGCCTCTCGAACCCTCCAGTAATGCAAGTTCTTTTGAGGGAGAATCTGTACCAAAATGGACGTCAAGGGTATGTTACTCTTTTAAAAACAGACTATTACATATCATAATATTAAGAATTCCGTTTCTTTGTTCGTGCACAACATAAAGTGAATTTGCAGTGATGCTTTTCAGTGCGTTTCAATAGTAATTTAAAATTAACGTACCTGATTAATTATAAGTATGAACGTGTTGATAATATAATAATTATTAATTTTGAGAATAAATTAACTTGATCTGATTAAAAAATATATTTCTTTTTGAAATTATTGGGATTTATTCGCGTTGAAAGTTCGGATTAATTCTGATTAATTGGGATTGAAGGATTCATTCGGATTGAAGGTTCGAATTACTTTTGAGTGGGTTTCAGATTAATTCGTAATGAAAAATTCCTTCGGATTAGATCGGAATGAAACTGTTTAGTTGGAATAAAAATTGCGGAATGGTTCGGATTGATTCGGAATGAATTTCAATCCGAAGCTTTCGCTAAGGTAGTGTTGTATTCAAACGATATTTGACGATCAACATACAAAACGATAAAAAGTCTTATTTTTTTTACCTGTTAGCGGATCGCTCTTATTATTAGTCAATTAGATCACCCTTTAGGTTGATTTAGTTTTAGTTCTTTTCTCGATAATTGAAAAACTAAAGTAAACAAATTTGAAATTTTTAATAATTTTTATCGCAGATTTTAAAGTATAGAAAACTATAAATCAAATTTTGTAATGCAAGTGGTGATATTTATTATTAAATCTCTTCGAATTTACTTGTCTCAATATTGAAAAATTTTTATTTGCTATTTTTTGCATTAGGAACCTGCCTATACGAGTGTCGACACAAACATACCGGATCATTGTCATTCATCCATTAGCACATTGTCATCCAGTAATCACGACATTTGCAGGTGAGTGTCTTCTTTTACTTAATAACAGCATTTCAATTCTTCAGTGCAAATAAAATGTATTTTCATGACACGTGTAACGAAACATCGAAGTTCGGTGTCTGTTAAAGTAGTTGTCTCGCGGCAAAAACACTCAAAAGTTTATGCTCAGATAGAAGTAAGATATCACATGTTCTCTCCTAACCATTGGTCAAAAATTTTGACTGGGATTGTATAATCACATAGAAGCATCCTATGTACATATACACATATTCACAGTCACAGTTCGTATGGGAACTATATTGGCAACACTGCAATTTCATTCTCAGAGAAAATGGTGGTGATGCACTTATAGCCTCAAAATAGTATTGTCAAAATCGTCGAAATGTCATCTCAGTGTTGCCACATCGTCACTCCATACCCCCGCCATGTGTCTCGCGAGAACAGAAATATTATTCTTTTCAATATTATATCTTTTATACTAAACGCACAATAATTTTGATTTTTTTTTTCATAAAATCCACACGATATTTTACTATACATCTGTTGTTTTTTTAGCACAATGGTAAGATTCGTTTTCATACTAGACTTCATAATGTGGCGATTGCCCATGTTAGCTATAGGAGACCCATGCAAAAAGTACTGAACATAATTAAAAATATTTGCCTTTAGAAACACACGATTAAACTAAAAATTCGAGCATGGTTAGATAACAATATTTTCTACATATTTTGAAAATTTTAGCCAATTCCTAAGAAAGGTTCAATTTTGGCACAACTACCTTAAGCGTCTCGAAGGGAGCCATTTACAGTATAGGAACGAAAGTACTGCAAAAGTAGTACAGAAAGAAAAGTAGTACAGAAAGTAAAAATACCTAAATAAATAAACCGGAGGTTCTCTCTTCCATCCCTCTCTCACTTATCCTATTGTATCCTATTTTTTTGTATTCTATCCTATCGTATCCAGTCTATTTTATCTTATCGTTTTCTATCCTATCATATCCTATTGTATCCTATCAAGATAGGATACGATATGATAGGGTACAATACAATAGGATACTATAGGATAAGATACGATAAAATATAATAGGATATGATACGATAGGAGTGAGAGGAATTGAGGTGAGAGGAGAGAGAGTATTTCCAGAACGAGCTTACGGGGCCCCAGCCATCTTGGCGTTACTAGCACACTAGTGCAAATTCGCACTGTTGTTTCAAAAATCGAATTCGTTACAGTGATCATGAAAAGCATTATACTTTGCACGTCGCGAAACAGGCAATTATCTACTCGTGTGATACCTCACACTCGTCCGATAATTGCCTACTTTCGCGCCTTGTAAAGTAAATAGCTATTTTAGGTAATATAGATCTTTTTGCAAATTCTGTATTTATAATAAGAAAGTGGGATTCGTCCCATTTACTTAAAATACATTCGAGTGTCAATAGGCAGTGGTTATCAATTGCGATTTCAGGGAGATTCTGGTGAAATTTGAGAGGAATTTGCTGACATTTCAGAGAGTCGAGTGTATTATTTTTTATAATCCAAAACAGGTGTAGTAATTATTTGGTTTATGAAATACAAGGAAATTTTTTTTATAAATATATATTACTTTTTGAAAATTTGTTAAGTTTTTTAAATTTGTATAACTATTGTTACTATAAAACTTAAATTAAAAAAAATTCTTAATTACATCTGTTAGGAAAGAAGAAATAAAGTGACGCGGGTGAGCAGTATTAAAATTTTGCTAAATCCCTATCCAAGTAAAAGAGGCACAAAACTTCACTCGAAGAGTGTTTCACTCACTGAGAAAAATTTTGCGAGTCTTATTATGCACAGCAAAACCCGAGCACTTTAATTTCAAACTTACGCATTTTTCCTATTTATTTCAATCTTAATCTCCCTTCCACTAAGTTTTAATTTATATTTCGAAATCTCAACCACTAGTCGATATCAATTTGACTCTGTCGCTAAAGCGAGCACTGATGATAATTTTCATAATCATTTAAAAGTTAACTTCAGACCGTGATAGTGTTCACTCGTTATCATTTGCGTCTTTTGTCTTTCTAGTTTTCATAAATAAAACATAAATAGTTTTATTTATAGTCCCTTGAACAGTCTGATTTTCAATTTAGATGTTATGAAAAATTGTATACGTGATAAGGGTAGAGCAGGCAACAATGTCTACTTATGTGATGTCTACTCGAGCGTAGCAAGTCAATTTCACACTCGTTGCCTTTCTCCCCTTGTCACGTAATATTCTATTATCTTTTTAAATGGAAAAAAGGTAATTTTTTCTTTATTGCTCTGGGAATAACCTATGGGAAAGGACATATTTTATAGAATCCTATATTTTCAAAATTTCTCAAAATGTATAACCATAGTATCTTCTTAACCCATTAACTTGAAAGACACATTTTTGAAGTACCCTTTTCTGCAAGATATTTCACTATGAAAACGTAGGACAAAAAATTTAAAAGGTACCTTACCTACTATTTTCGAGTGTACTCTTTCCGATGGTGCTATCCAAATTTAAAAAAATTACGTTTTTTTACAAGATTTTTGCAAAATAAAGTAAAAAAACCAAGATTTTTCATACCTTTTCTTTTTTCTTTCTACATTTTCTATGTCTTAGCATATTATTATTCAATTATGAAATAGCCTAATCGCGTCCTCGATTGTTGTCATTTCCAACGTTGTTATTATTTTTGTTTTTATCATTGTTTACACTTACAAAATAACGGTAAAACCGATTGACAAATTTGACAATTTTTCAACTAATTAATTTTTGCGATTAAAACACGCATTCTATATCGAAAATGCAAGTTCTACATAGGTACTATGGTTCTTGGGTCGCTGATTACGAATTTGTTATTGCTTTGCAAAATTAATTTGTTTAAACAATTTGTTTTTGAAATTTTGATAGCATCATCGGAAAGACCACACTCGAAAATAGTAGGTAAAGTACCTTTTAAATTTTTTGTCCTATATTTTCACAGTGAAATATCTTGCAGAAAAGGGTACTTTAAAAATGTGTCTTTTTGACGTTAAAGGGGTCAGTCTAGTAACTCGCGCCGAAAAAAACGCGATTTTCGTGAATTTTTCTTGGGATACTGGATAAAGGTTATCATATAAAAGTTTTTCGGCTTAGTAAATACACTCTTGAACTATATAAAAAATTTTTTTTTTAATTTTGTACACTTTTACGACCACAAACGTCAGCCAAGCGTAACACCTCGAAAAGAAGGTAGGTCCGCCTTGTTGATAAAATCTCGGAGCAGGGTTGTCTGAAATAAAAAATCAAAGTGCTTTAAATTCGGTAGGACAATGGCTATGTCCCCTATGAAATTTATTCAATTATTTCAAAAAACGCTATTTTTTCGTCGATTTAAAAATAAAAAAATAGTAAAAATCCAAATTTTTGAAAACTTTTTATAGGGGACATAGCGATAAGTGTAAAGAATATTTGGTTCAAATTTCATAAAGATCGGTCCAGTAGTTTCGAAAATTTTATTAACAAGGCGAGTAAAAACGTTGTTTCGAGAAAAACGTGTTTAAAGTTTTTTTTACAGAAAATTCGTAAAAAAATATTACTTACGCCTAGTCAACGATGCCTGCACCGTACAAAATTACTTTAGATCGTTCGAAGAGTTGACTTTCTTCCAATCTTTCCTGTCTCCGCTTTGTTCTGCCCTCTTTGGAAGCTTCCGATGAACGGTGGTTGCCTGTTTCGATACGCTGGCGGTCGCGAGATGTTACTCTTAACGCGGTCAGGCCGGTCAGCGCGCTCGAGGTACCTACCTTTGAAGCGCTCAAAAGTAATGTTAGAGTTCTTGGATCGTTCCAAAATTTTGACACAATATTTCTGAATATATTTAGTTTCGAGATAAGTAAAAAAAAATAGATTTTTCCAAAATGAGTTACTAGACTGACCCCTTAATGGGTTAATATTATTAATTTTTAGAACTTTCTTAATTTGTTAATTAATTATTGGGTTCCTATACAGAGTATTTCCCGAGTTCACTGCCAACGTGAAACTACAAATACTAGAGCAAAGACAAAGTCGAAAACTCCCATGACAAAATGTTGTAAAATGCGTTGTTTTCAAACTACAGAGCAACAAAGTTGACCAATCCGAAGTTCAATACTAGTTCTCACACATTCGCACGTTGTTCACGGATACTAGGTGGTTTAAGACCTAAACCATAAAATATTTTCATCTGAAACTTTCCAAAAAAAACTTTATTATAGTTTTCTCCGCATTTTTGTCACAAGAAGTTTTTTCTTGATCAAAATTCCCTCGATAAGCAAAATGCTCGAAGTTACAGAAGTCCGATTCACGCCGAACATCAGAAAAAAATTAATAATAATAAATATGTTTTTTGCCTTTAACTTTAAATTTAAAAAAGCTACAAGTTTTTTTCTTTAAGAAAAAAGATGCGCAATAAAGTTTAATATATGGGCCATTTCACAAAAAAGTGTCAACTCTATAAAACAGACTCTTTTCTCATAAATAAACAATTTTTTTATGTATGCTAAATAACGGATTAAAACTAATTCTTTGTAGACACTTCATTTAATTTTAAATAAAGATAAACGGTTTTCAACAATTCCCACCTAAATGCCCGAAACGTCAGTCCCTAGGCTTAAAGCTCACGTCAGATTACAATATTTGAATACCTATATTTTAAAAACCATTAAGTCAATAAAAAATTAACTTCAATAAGACTAATCATGATTAGACCATCGACATATAGAAATGGACTGCGGGACGCTGTAGGAAATCGCGCAATAATGCGTCAGAGAGAGAAGTTGCAAAGGGGTATAGTTTTGTCTCTTTCTCGCCGAAGCTAATTGGTTGCGTTCCACCAAGCTCCACTCACCCAAAATGCTCTCAACCAATTAGCTTCGGCGAGAAAGGGACAAATATACACCCCTTTGCAACTTCTCTCTCTGACGCATTATTACGCGCTTTCCTATAGCGTCCCGCAGTCCATTTCTATATGTCGATGGATTAGTCATATTATAATATTAACAACTTTTCATCTTTAAAAAAAAAATCAATGTTTTATTCCAAGTCAACATGGTGAAGCCAACTTTACCCGTCAGTCCCTAGCCGCTCAAGAATTTTGAATTTACGCGTTGAATTTAATGAGTGAATGAACGGTAACTTTTTTTTTCTAAAGTTGGGCATTTTCTAAAGTTGGTTCCTTATCTGCAGGAACCAATCACTTTTTATCCGTCATTTTGTAAAACAGTGCTATCGTGACAGATGTAGCGAGGGAATGCGTTTTGCCAGTCACTTAAGTCAGTTCCTAGATAAGTAATTTTATCAATAATTAACACTTTTTTTGTTTTTAATTATTAATTATTGATAGTTTGATAGTCTCGTTCAATAGATAACGTCAGAATAGTGATTATTTTATTTCAAGCAGCGTATTGTTTAATTTAGTACCTAAATAATTGTCAGTCCCTAGATATGAATGCAACTGTAGGGACTGACGTTTATTTCATTTTAATTTTTAACTTATACTAAATACGTAAACAAAAGTTTGTCATACACAAACATGAATTTAAGTAGTTTTTTTTATGATTCAGACGACATGGCGCCTAAAAATAAATCGAATGAAGCCGAAAATGAGTTAGCTTTAAAAAAATCAATATCTGCTAAGACACGACTGGAGAAAATTGAAAGTGATAATTTATTTACAAAATATTATATATATATATATATATATAATCTATATAATAATTAATATTATATATAATAATTTACAAAACCTTAAATTTCTCATAAAATACTAAATTAATTGACTGGTCCTTTTAGATATGGTGTAATACATTAGTCACTCACCATATACACCATATAGGATCCTACCTAGTAGGATCTAAAAAATGATGGTTGCAAATTTTACCCAAAAGTTGACACTTTTTTGTAGAATGGCCCATATAGATACATCCTTCAAAAATTAAAATTCGAAAATTTTATTAAAGTTTGGTCTTGGCCGCCCGGCACCGGAGGGGAAACCAGCCACCAAAGGTGTTAAGACTAGTAAGAGAGGAGGAAGACAAACTACTCATTTACTTACGCTTGGACATTTTGTTATGGGAGTTTTCGACTTTTAGTTTTTGCTCTAGTATTTGTAGTTTTACATTGGCAGAGAACTCGCGAAATACCTTGTATAGAAACTTATATAGGAATTTTTAGAAGGGCAAATATAGAACGTTACTATAATAGGATCCTATATAAGATCCTACATAGGTCCACGAATAAGAATTTATATGGATCTATAGAGTAAACAATTATAGCTTCTTTCTTTCTTTTTTGAAACAGGATATGTCATTGTGAGGGTGATGCAGGTGCTCCATTACTGGCTCCTTGCTACTGTAGCGGTAGTCTGCGTTATGTGCACCAAGCTTGTCTTCAACAATGGATAAATGCATCAGATACACGGGCTTGTGAACTGTGTAAATTCACGTTCATCATGCACGCTAAAACTAAACCATTCTCAGAGGTGTGTATCATATTTTTGTTATGTAAGAACCCAGTGGGCTTACATTTTATGATATCGTAAAAACACCTTTACAACGATACACAGTGGTATAAAAAACACTATTTTCGTTCATAAAAGTCAAGAGCCTAAAATTGAGCCGCTGGATTCTATAAGGGCACATTATAAAAGTCACACGGCCATTTCGGCTGGCCTCTGCTGTCTTCAAAAACCGATTTTAAAAATTACATTAAGTGTAATTTCCTCAAGTGTACCACCCTCAGAATTTGACTTTGTCTGATCGAACTCAAACTTGGGTAAAGTATAGTCTTACTAGACAAAACTTTAGAGGAAAAAGATTTTTTTCGATTGGATCAAAATTGGCCGAGATAGGGGAGGGGGAATTTTTCGATTTTTTCGATTTTGTGCTGGTAGACCTTATTTCAAAGGTGCTAAACTGATTTTGAAGAATGAACCTTTTTTTGTCTCAAAATAAAGCTTCGCAGGCTTTATTATCTTTCGATATTGTAAAATTCAAAATGCCGTTTTTTGTTGTTTTTTTTTTCGAGAAATTAAATAAAGAGGATGGAGAGAGGCCCAGCTGTCTCAAGTGCTGTCGGCGCTAAAGTTCTGCCTAGTAAGACTATACTTTACCCAAGTTTGAGTTTGATCAGACAAAGTCAAATTTTGTATTATTTCAATTGAATGAATCGTTAAAGAAATAAAAGCATTTTAACAGTGCGTCAAATAGAGACCGAGCGTTTGGGAAGTAATTGTTTACAAACATTATCGGCGAGCGAAGTATTTTCATCTCTCAGGTGCTCGATCTCTCTTTGACGCGCTGTTTGAATGCTCGTATTTTTTTTAACGATTCAATCTATTGAAGTAATACTATTCAGAAAACTTCATTATAAGGTAGTGGACCCAATACTCGAACACTTAACGGCTTAGTGTGAACTCTTGCCCATTTAAAAGCATTTTTAAAGTATTTAAATTCGGAAAAAACGTATGAAGCTATTTTTAATTGTAAATATAAACATTCTTTCCACTATCTAAACAAGAAAATATAGATTTTTTAAACATTAACTTAAAAAAAAATATATATATATATATATATATAT
>UCOH01012547.1:0-64282 GCA_900474275.1 Synergus japonicus
CTTTTCTATCCCTTCCTATATCTTGTATATCTCCGCCTATCTCTTTCTATCTTCTCCTATCTCTTTCTATCTTTTGTCCATCCACCTCTATCTCATTCTATCACTTTGTCAATCATCGTTTTCGCCTATCTCTTTCAATATCTACTTTTCTATCTCTTTCTATCTCTAAGATAGAAAGGGATACATTGTTTATGCCTTTTTATTTCTCGCCTATCCCTATATGTATATATCTATCACCATATCAATCCACATCCACGTTTATCTCTTTGAATCTTCTCTTTTCTATCCCTTCCTATATCTTGTATATCTCCGCCTATCTCTTTCTATCTTCTCCTATCTCTTTCTATCTTTTGTCCATCCACCTCTATTTCTTTCTATCACTTTGTCAATTATCGTTTTCGCCTATCTCCTTCAATTCCTACTTCTCTATCTCCTTCTTATCTATCTCTATCTATCTTATCTGTCTATCCTTTTCTATCTCTTCTATCTCTAAGAAAGAAAGGGATATATTGTTTATCCTTTTGTATCTCTTGTCTATCTCCACCTATCTCTTTCTATCTTTTATCCATCCCCCTCTATCTCATTCTATCAGTTTGTCAATCATCGTTTTCGCATATCCCTTTCAATCCCTACTTCTCTATATCCTTCTATCTCTGTATATATCTATCTATCCTTTTCTATCTCCATTTCAATCCACAACCACACCTATCACTTTCAATCCCTTCCTATTTTTCGAATATTCTAGTCTATCCTTTTATGTCTCCTTATCAATCAAAATTCACTCCAATCTCTTTTAATCCCACTCCCTCCTCTTTTCTATCCTCTTCTATGTCTTGTATATCTTCGTCTATATCTTTTTATCTCCTCCTATCCATCCCCCTCTATCTCATTCTATCACTTTGTCAATCATCGTTTTCGCCTATCTCTTTCAATATCTACTTTTCTATCTCTTTCTATCTCTAAGATAGAAAGGGATACATTGTTTATGCCTTTTTATTTCTCGCCTATCCCTATATGTATATATCTATCACCATATCAATCCACATCCACGTTTATCTCTTTGAATCTTCTCTTTTCTATCCCTTCCTATATCTTGTATATCTCCGCCTATCTCTTTCTATCTTCTCCTATCTCTTTCTATCTTTTGTCCATCCACCTCTATTTCTTTCTATCACTTTGTCAATTATCGTTTTCGCCTATCTCCTTCAATTCCTACTTCTCTATCTCCTTCTTATCTATCTCTATCTATCTTATCTGTCTATCCTTTTCTATCTCTTCTATCTCTAAGAAAGAAAGGGATATATTGTTTATCCCTTTGTATCTCTCGCCTATCCCTATCTATCACCATATCAATCCACATCCACGCTTATCTCTTTGAATCTCCTCTTTTCTATCCCTTTCTATCTCTTTCTATCTTTTAGTCTATTTATACGCATAACAATTTTATTCCTTTCAATCCCCATGTCTATCTCCCTAGTTAGAAACTTTTATCTCATTCTATCCACACGGATGGTGATAAAAATAGACAGAATGGAATAGGCGAGGGATAGACAGAGATAGAGTAATGCGGATTGGAAGAGATATGCGTGGAAGTAGAATGAAATTAAGATAGAAAGGGATGTGAAATTGGAGATGAGAAAGAGATAAAAGTGAACTGAGATTGACAATGATATAGAAAGGTATACACAGAGATAGAAATAGGCAAGTGGGGATTGAAAGATATAAGTGTTGAGATGGAGATAAATAAAGATAGTCGGGGATAGGCAAGAAACACAAAGGGATACAAAATCTATCCCTTTCTATCTTGAAGATAGAAGATATAGAAAAGGATAGACAGGTATATACAGAGATGGAAAGAGCTAGAAAATAGGAGATTCAATGAGAATGTGGATTGAAATGGATATAGAAAAGGAGAGAGGTATACATAGAGATAGAAGTACAGAAGTGGGGATTGAAAGAGATAGAAGTTGATGTGGATTTAGATGGAGATAGAAATAGAGATATAAAAAGGGATTGAAAAGAGAAGATTCAAAGAGATAAGCATGGAATAGGATTGAAATGGAGATAGATAGGGATAGGGAACTGGAGATTAAAAGAAATCAGCGAAATGAGATAGACGAGGAGATAGAAAGGGATAGATAGGTATTTACAGGTATCTACAGCGATAAATAGAGATAAATAGAGTTTTTAGAGGGGGCAGCAAAGTTTCGTTTATCACGTTAAACTTTTTATTTTTCCTCCAGTTTTTTTTTTTTTTATTTTATAACAGCTGATTTTGCAAATACAAGTTTATCTTTTTCACTTGAACTTTATATCCACCATAAAAATCGAGTTGTACCTTGTGAATAAAACCTTGCGAAACAAAATATATAAACAAGGCAGATAATCCGGATAATAAAAAATAATGGTATAAAAATTGACAACGTGTCACTCTAAGAATTGACGAACCCATAGTTTCAAAATCTCAACTGCGTACCTTACTGTACAATATGTCAGAAAAAAAATTTCTGTTTCCTCTCATTCTCTGTGTAATTCTCTGTCAAGAGATTGCTGGGAATTTCTCTGAAGATGTTGGTAAGTTAGTTTTCCACACATTTAGAATAAAACTGATAGTAACTCTTGGATAACACTATCTAATAAAATTAACTTATCTACTAATTGCAGGCGAATCAAATTCCCTCTTCCGCAAAAAACGCGTAATTAATTTGGAACCGGATGGAGACATACCATTAAATTCTGGCGACGCTCCCTACGTAGTAAATATCAGAGAATATCCGACTGTTGGTTCGATTTGCGTCGGTACTATACTGTCGAAACGAACTGTTATCACATCTGCTTTATGTCTTGGTCGCAGACAGGCAGGGCATATACAAGTTCGTTGTGCTTCAATATATAAATCCCGTGGAACAGATCATGACGTAAGAGATATAAAAAGACACCTTGGCAATCATCCACAAAGACCCTATGATGGCGTAGCCTTGTTGATAGTTGAACCAGCTTTTCACTACAACGCAAGTACCACCAGCATACCACTGCATGAAGTACCTTTGCTGCCAGGAACACCTGCAACTATTATTGGTTGGGGGTGCAATCCTACAACTCCGTAAGTGGTTAATACTATGTTACAGACACATAGTTTGAGTTTAATGAGAACTCCCAGCATGAATAATTAATTCATCTCAAAACTACACTTATCTTTAATTTCAGACGTGGAACTAACTACACATACAGACTACGATCCATCACTTTAGAGATAATGCGTCAGCGGAACTGTGTAAATAGGTACCAAGGACATCTGATGATTTCAGAAAAAGATATTTGTACATTTCATGAAATGAGACGCTGTGGTCATACTGATGGCGGTGCACCTTTAGTTGTCAATAATACTCTGGCTGGGGTCTACCTTCGGACTGGGAACTTGTCAGGTCAATTGGGACCTGATATTTTTGCTGATATCCAAAGTTTGGAATATGGTCCGTGGATCAGGAATAACATCGTTCATACCATTTGAAAGATTGTTTTGCAAATCAGTCTAATATTTGAAGCAAATAAACTTATGATTCAACAGCTTACTTAAGTCATGACCTTCTAGATTTTATCTCGCTACCTTACCATGTAGCATATAAGAAGTTTTACATGTAGACTTACGACACTGATAACCCAGTGAGCAAAAAAACATTGTCATCCTGAAGACGTCCTAAAGACATCCTTAGGATGTCCATGTCTGTCCAATTGATGTCCAACAGACGACTCATGTCTTAAAGACATCTTTTGGACGTGAGACGTCATTAGGACATCAATTGGACTGACATAGGCGTTCTAAGGATGTCTTTAGGTCGTCCTCAGGATCACAATGTCATTTTACCTACTGGGAACCTTGCTGGAAGTAAAGAGATAGAAATCCTATCCCTTTCTATCTTCTTGTATCTCTTGTCTATCCCCTCTATCTCTTTCTATCTCTTGTATATCTCCGCCTATCTCTTTCTATCTTCTCCTATCTCTTTCTATCTTTTGTCCGTCCACCTCTATCTCATTTTATCTCTGTATACACCTGTCTATCCTTTTCTATCTCTTCTATCTCTAAGAAAGAAAGGGATACATTGTTTATCCCTTTGTATCTCTCGCCTATCCCTATATGTATATATCTATCACCATGTCAATCCACATCCACGCGTATCTCTTTGAATCTCCTCTTTTCTATCCCTTTCTATCTCTTGTCTATCTCCGCCTACCTCTTTCTATCTTTTATCCATCCCCCTCTATCTCATTCTATCAGTTTGTCAATCATCGTTTTCGCATATTCCAGTCTATCCCTTTATGTCTCCTTATCAATCAAAATTCACTCCAATCTCTTTTAATCCCACTCCCTCCTCTTTTCTATCCTCTTCTATGTCTTGTATATCTCCATCTATATCTTTCTTTCTCCGTCTCAATCCACATCAACTATCTCTTTCTATCTCTGTAAATACCTGTCTATCCCCTTCTGTCTCCTTTTCAATCTCAATTCGCTTCTATCTCTTTTAATCTCCAGTTCTGTATCACTATCTCCATTTCAATCCACATTCTCTTTGAATCTCCTTTTTTCTATCTCTTCTATTCTATTTCTATCTTCAAGATAGAAAGGGATATATTGTATCTCCCTCAGACAGATAGACTGATATCCCTTTGTATCTCTCACCTATCCCTATAAATCTCTCTTTTAATCTTCAGTTCTGTATCCCTTTCTATCTCCATTTCAATCCACATCCTCTTTAAATATCCTCTTTTTTATCTCTAAGATAGAAAGGGATAGATTGTTTATCCCTTTTTATTTCTCGCCTATCCCTCTATCTATCTCCATATCAATCCCTGTGTCTAGTAATATCTATCTCTTTCTATCTCTCCCTCATTTGTCAAACATCCCTGTTGGAAGTAAAAGGATAGAAAAGGATAGAGATTTTAGAGGTTTTCTATCCCTCCGAAGTGTACACTTTGCATCCATGTATTGCAAAAGGGATAGAAAAAGATTAGCGTTGTTAGACGTGGCTAGACGAAGGATACAGAAAGATAGAAAGATGGAGATTCAAAAGGAAAGAGATTCTTTTAGAGATAAAAATAGATTGGTATGGATAGGGAAAAATACATTTGGATACATTTTTCCTTTCTACTTCAATCGTGAATATTGAAAAAGATTCAAATAGATAGATTTTCTATCTTTGTACTTCTAAAAGGGATGACTAATCATTTTATAACTATAATAGATATAATATTTTGTATACAGATATTACTTTAACTATAGCACTAACGTATATAAAGCTGAGAGATAGATAGGGATAGAAAGGGAAACACAAGAATAGAAAAAAAGGAAGGAATAGAGAAGTGGGGATTGAAAATGATAGGAGCAATTTTAATTCTGATGGTGATAGAATTAGATATAATGCAATATGAAGTAGAATTAAAGAGAAATAGAAAGGGATAGAGAACTGGAGATTAAAAGAGATAAAAGCGAATTGAGATTGACAAGGAGACAGAAAGGGGTGAGAAAGAGATACATACACGTCGATGTATAAAAGATAGAAAAAGAGAAAGTTGTGGGGATTACAAGAGGTAGGTGTTGATTGAGATGGAGGTAAACAGAGATAGACGGGGATAGGCGAGAAATACAAAGGGATAAAATATCCATCCCTTTCTATCTTAGAGATAGAAGATATAGAAAAGGATAGACAGGTATAGACAGAGATAGAAATAGAGAAGTGGGGATTGAAAAAGATAGGAGTTGATGTGGATTTAGTTGGAGATAGAAAGAAATAGAGGGAGATAGACAAGAGATATATATGAAGGGATTGAAAAGAGAAGATTCAAAGAGATAAGCATGGAAATGGATTGAAATGGAGATAGATAGAGATAAAAATAGATAGACGGGGATGAAAAAGAGATAGAAAGATATGAAGAAGTGGGGATTGAAAGAGATAGGTGCTGAAGTTGATTAAGATGGAAATAAATAGAGATAGACAGGGATAGGCGAGAGATACAAAGGGATAAAATATCCATCCCTTTCTATCTTAGAGATAGAAGATATAGAAAAGGATCGATAGGTATATACAGAGATAGAAAGAGATAGAGAACAGGAGATTCAAAGAGAATATGGGTTGAAATGGAAATAGAAAAGGAGAGAGGTATACACAGAAATAGAAAGGAATAGACTGGTATACACAGAGATAGAAGTACAGAAGCGGGGATTGAAAGAGATAGGAGTTGATGTGAACTTAGATGGATATAGGAAGATATAGACGGAGATAAATAGGGATAAAGAACTGGAAATTAAAAGAGATACAAGCGAGCTGTGATTGACAAGGAAATAGAAAGGGATAGATAGGTATTTACAGAGATAGATAGAGATAAAGAAGTGGGGATTGAAAGAGATAGGTGTTCATGTTGATGAGATGGAAATAAATAAAGCTAGACGGGGATAGGCAAGAGATACAAAGGGATAAAAAATATATCCCTTTCTATTTTAGAGGTAGAAGATATAGAAAAGGATATACTGGTATATACAGAGATAGAAAGAGATAGAGGAAGATAAATAAGGACAGAGAACTAGAGATTAAAAGAAATATCAGCGAACTGAGATTGACAAGGAAATAGAAAGGGATAGATAGGTATTTATAGAGATAGATAGAGATAAAGAAGTGGGGATTGAAAGAGATAGGTGTTGATGTTGATTGAGATAGAGATAAATAGAGATAGACGGGAATAGACAAGAAATACAAAGGGATAAAAAAATCCATCCCTTTCTATCTTAGAGATAGAAGATAAAGAAAATGATAGACAGGTATAAACAGAGATAGAAAGAGATAGAGAACAGGAGATTCAAAGAGAATGTGGATGGAAATAGAAATAGAAAAGGAGAGAGAACTGGAGATTAAAAGAGATATCAACGAACTGAGATTGACAAGGAAATTGAAAGGGATAGATAGGTATTTACGGAGATAGATAGAGATAAATAAGTGGGGATTGAAAGAGATAGGTGTTGATGTTGATTGATATGGAGATAAATAAAGATAGACGGGGATAGGCAAGAGATACAAAGGGATAAAAATATATCCCTTTCTATTTTAGAGGTAGAAGATATAGAAAAGGATAGACTGGCATATACAGAGATAGAAAGAGATAGAGGAAGATAAATAGGGATAGAGAACTGGAGATTAAAAGAAATATCAGCGAATTGCGATTGACAAGGAAATAGAAAGGTATAGATAGGTATTTACGGAGATAGATACAGATAAAGAAGTCGGGATTGAAAGAGATAGGTGTTGATGGTGATTGAGATAGATATAGATGGAGACAGATAAGAGTATTGCAAAAGTACTTTATTTCTTCGCCTGGTATTACTTTATTTTATCACAATTACAACTTTATCTTTTTCTCTTGAACTTTATATCCATCATAAAAATCGAATTGTACCTTGCGAATAAAACCTTGCGAAACAAAATATATAAACAATGCAGATAATTCGGACAATGAAAAATAATGGTGTAAAAATTGACAACGTGTCACTCTAACAATTGACAAACCTATATTTTCAAAATCTCAATCTTACTGTACAATATGTCAGAAAAAAAATTTCTGTTTCCTCTCATTCTCTGTGTAATTCTCTGTCTTACTTACTTAAGTCATGACCTTCTAGCGTTTATCTAGCAACCTTACCTTGTAGCTGAAAGTAAAGAGATAGAAATCCTATCCCCTTCTATCTCCTTCCATCCCTTGGCTATCCCCTCTATCTCTTTCTATCTCTATTTCAATCAACGCCTATCTCTTCCAATCTCGACTTTTCTATCTCTTTTAATCTCTAGTTCTGTATCCCTTTCTATCTCCATCTCAATCCACATCAACGCCTATCTCTTTCAATCTCCACTTTTCTCTCTCTTTCTATCTGTGTACATATCTGTCTATCCCCTTCTATCTCCTTTTCAATCACAATACGCTTCGATCTCTTTTAATCTTCAGTTCTCTATCCCTTTCTATCTTCTCCATTTCAATCCACATCCTCTTTGAATCTCCCCTTTTCTATCTCATTCTATCTCTGTATATACATACCTATCTTTTTCTATCTCTAAGATAGAAAGGGATTGACTGTTTATCCCTTTGTATCTCTCGCCTATCCCTATATATTTCTATGTATCAATCAATCAATTCAATTAACCAATCTATCAATCAATCTATATATTAATCCACACTCAAATTTATCTCTTTAAATCTACTCTTTTCTATCCCTTTCGATCTCTTGTCTATCTCCGCCTATATCTTTCTTTTTCCATTTTAATCCCTGTGTCTTTATATCCCAAATTCTATCTCCCTCGCTGAAACTTGTATCTCATTCTATCCACACAAATATCGTTCACATCTTTTTCAATCATACCACTAGCGTATATACGGGTGATAAATAGACAAGGATAGAAAGGGATAGACAAGAATAGACAAGAAACAGGAAGGAATAGAGAAGTGGGGATTGAAAAAGATAGGAGGAATTTTAATTCAGATGGTTATAGAAATAGATAGAATGGTATAAGCGAGAGATAGAGGTAGAGAAATGCGGATTGGAATAGACAGGCGTGAAAGTAGAACTAAATGAAGATAGAAAGGGATTTAGAACTGGAAAGTAAAAGAGATAAAACAGAATTGAGATTGACAAGTAGACAGAAAGGGGTGAGAAAGAGATTCATATACTCGGCGATGGACAAAAGATGAAAAAAGAGAGAATTGTGGGAATTGAAAGAGATAGGTGTTGATGTGAATTTAGATGGATAGAAAGAGATAGATGGAGATTCAAAAGGGATTCAAAAGAGAAAGAGATAAGCGTGATTATGGATTGAAATGGAGATAGGTAGGGATAGAGAATTGGAGATTAAAAGAAATATCAGCAAACTGAGATTGACAAGGAAATAGAAAGGGATAGATAGGTATTTACAGAGATAGATAGAGATAAAGAAGTGGGGATTGAAAGAGATAGGTGTTGATTTTGATTGATGTGGAGATAAATAGAGATAGATGGGGATAGGCGAGAGATACAAAGGGATAAATAATCTATCTATAAAAAGGATAGGCTGGTATATACAGACATAGAATGAGATAGAAAAGAGGAGATTCAAAGAGAATGTGGATTGAAATGGATATAGCAAGGGATAGAAAACTGGAGATTAAAAGAGATAAAAATGAATTGAAATTTACAAGAAGATAGAAAGAGATGGTCGGAGATAGACAAGAGGTATATAAAGGGATAGAAAAAAGGAGATTCAGAGAGATAAGCGTGAACCTGTATTGAAATGGAGATAGAAAGGGATAGAGAACTGAAAATTAAAAAAGTTAAAAGCGATTTAAGATTGAAGAGAAGATAGAATGGGATAGACAGGTATATACAGAGATAGAAAGAGATAGACGGGAATTAACAAAAGATAAAAAGAGATAAAGAAGTGGGGATTGAAAGAGATTAGTGTTGATGTTGATTGAGATAGAGATTGATATCCCCAAAACGCTATCTTTTTCTATCCCTCAGTTTATCCCTGTGTAATATTTATCTCTTTCTATAGAATAGGCATGAGATAGAAAAGAATAGAAAAGCAGGGATTGAAAGAGATAGGAAAGAATTGAGTTTGACAAAGAAATAGAAAGGGATACAACATTAAAAGAGATTGAAGCAAGCTGAGATTGACAAGGAAATAGAAAGGGATTGACAAGAATAGGCAAAAGATACGAAGGAATAGAAAAGAGGAGATTCAAAGTGATAAGAGTGAATGTGGATTGAAATGGAGATAGAAAGGGATAGATAACTGAAGTTTAAAAGAGATAAATGCGAATTAAGATTGATAAGGAAAGGGAGAGAAAGGTATATACAGAGATAAAAAGAGATAGAGAAGTGGGGATTGAAAGCGATAGGAGAGAACGGCGATTGACAAGGAGATACAAAGATATAGGTGTAGATAAACAAGAGACAGAAAGAGATCGGCAGAGATAAACAAGAGATAGAAAGATATAGGCGAAGATAGACAAGAGATAGAAAGGGATAGAAAAGTGGGGATTAAAAGAGATAGAAGCGAACTTTGATTGATAAGATGATAGAAAGGTATAGACAAGAATAGGCATGAGATAGAAAAGAATAACGGACTAGGAATTGAAAGAGATAGGAAAGAATTGAGTTTGACAAAGAAATAGAAAGAGGATAGATAACTGAAGTTTAAAAGAGATAAATGCGAATTAAGATTGATAAGGAAAGGGAGAGAAAGGTATATACAGAGATAAAAAGAGATAGAGAAGTGGGGATTGAAAGCGATAGGAGAGAACGGCGATTGACAAGGAGATACAAAGATATAGGTGTAGATAAACAAGAGACAGAAAGAGATCGGCAGAGATAAACAAGAGATAGAAAGATATAGGCGAAGATAGACAAGAGATAGAAAGGGATAGAAAAGTGGGGATTAAAAGAGATAGAAGCGAACTTTGATTGATAAGATGATAGAAAGGTATAGACAAGAATAGGCATGAGATAGAAAAGAATAGATAACTGAAGTTTAAAAGAGATAAATGCGAATTAAGATTGATAAGGAAAGGGAGAGAAAGGTATATACAGAGATAAAAAGAGATAGAGAAGTGGGGATTGAAAGCGATAGGAGAGAACGGCGATTGACAAGGAGATACAAAGATATAGGTGTAGATAAACAAGAGACAGAAAGAGATCGGCAGAGATAAACAAGAGATAGAAAGATATAGGCGAAGATAGACAAGAGATAGAAAGGGATAGAAAAGTGGGGATTAAAAGAGATAGAAGCGAACTTTGATTGATAAGATGATAGAAAGGTATAGACAAGAATAGGCATGAGATAGAAAAGAATAACGGACTAGGAATTGAAAGAGATAGGAAAGAATTGAGTTTGACAAAGAAATAGAAAGAGGTTCAGAACTGGAGATTAAAAGAGATTGAAGCGAGCTGAGATTGGCAAGAATAGGCATAAGATACGAAGGAGCAGAAATGAGAGATTCAAAGGGATTAGAGAAAATGTGGATTGAAATGGAAATAGAAAGGGATAGAAAAGAGATAGGTGAGAGATAGAAAGGGATAAGCAATCTTTATTTCTTTCTATCTTAGGAGATTTTAATGTAAAGACGAGAAACAAGAAGTATTTCGAAACTAGCATCTAATATTTACTTTTTACAGGAAGGAGGGGAATTTTTATGAATGATTGTTCTACAAATCAGCCTAATATTTGAAGCAAATAAACTTATGATTTAACAGCTTATTTAATTGATGCCCTAGCTTATATTTGTCAACTTTACCTTCTAGCAATTAAAAAGTTTTATATGTAAACTTAAGACCCTGATAATCCCAGAGCAACAGACATGATAAATAAATGAAAAAAAAACATCAGTTCCTGATAATGATTTCAGATAATGATATTTTTACGAATATTGCAAACTTTATATCCGTCATAAAAATCGAGTTGTACAATTATTGTCCCTACCTTTGTTCACAAGTAATTGGATTAATGTTTCGTTAGGAATAAAAAATTGCGAAACAGAATAGGCAAACCATGGAGATAAAATGGGCAATAAAAAATAAAGCTATAAAAATTGACGTCTAACTCTAACAATTGACGAAATTAGATTTTCAGAATCGCAACTGTGTGCCTTAATGTACAATATGTCAGAAAAAATATTTCTGTTTCCTTTCATTCTCTGTGTAATTCTCTGTCAAGGTATTGTTGGAGATTCATCAGAAGATGTTGGTAAGTTTGTTTTCCACATATCTGGCATAAAACTCATCCTAACTCTAGGACAACACCATCTTATAAATTAATTTATCTATTAATTGCAGGCGAATCAAATTCCCTCTTCCGCAGAAAACGCGTAATTAATGAGGAGCCAGGTGGAGACATACCACTAAAATCTGGAGAAGCATCCTACGTAGTGAATATCAGAGAACTTCCGCGTAATGCTTCCATTTGCACTGGTACTATATTGACGAAACGAACTGTTATCACTTCTGCTCTTTGTATTGGTGAAAGACCTGCAGCGCGTCTAACTGTTCGCTGTGGTTCAATATATAAATTCCGTGGAGAAACTCATGATGTAACAGAAATAAAAATACGTTTTGGCAATCATCCACAAAGAGACAATGATGGCATTGCCTTGTTGATAGTTGAACCATCTTTTATTTTTAACGCGAATACTCGCAGCATACGATTGCATCAAGGACCTTTGCTGCCAGGGACACCTGCAAATATTATTGGTTGGGGATGCAATCCTACAGCACCGTAAGTACTTAACAATTTGATACATATAAATAGTTATGAACGTATTCCAAAAGACATCAAACTGAAAAGCTTTGTTTAATATTCACAAGGTGTTCATAATTCTACTTTACACTCAAACCTGGATTTGAGTCCCCTAGATGACTGTTTTTCTGAGATCTTGGGTCGTTCCCAAATTTAGATGAAGAATGATGAGGAGTTGAGAACATCTCACCACCCCCCAGTGGGCAACAAGTCGTTGTCATCCTGAGGACGTCCTAAAGATATCCTTAGAACGGCTATGTCTGTTCAACTGATGCTCTAAAGACGTCTTATGTCTTAAAAACGTTTTCTGGACTTGACTTGTCTTTAGGACATCAGTTGGACAGATATAGATGTCCTAAGGATATCTTTAAGACGTCTTCAGGATGACAATGACTTGTTGCCGACTGGAAGGTCGTGAGAGGATCTTCTCAGCTCCTCACCACTCCTGATCTAAGTTTGGAAGTGACCTAACTTATCAGAAAGACAAAAATCTAGGGGACTCAAATCCAGGTTTCAGTATAGATTTATTTATAGACTAATCTATAAATTACACTTGTCTTCTATTCCAGCATGGGAACTGCACATCCAAACAGACTACGATCCATCCGTATGTTGATAATGCCTCACCAGGACTGTGTAAATAGCTACCGAGGTCATTTCATCATTACAGAAAAAGATATTTGCACATTTCATGAAATGAGACGCTGTGGTCAATCTGATGGCGGGGCACCTTTAGTTGTCAACAATACTCTGGCTGGGGTTTACCTTTTCACTGGGGTCTTTCCAGGTCGATTGAGTCCTGATATTTTTGTGGATATCCAAAATTTGGAGTATGGTTCATGGATCCAGAATAATATGGTTGTTCGAGGATAGAAGATGCTATACTGTCGAATATTGATATTGGTGCTATCAAGTGACATCGGATATTTTTACAGGAAAAGGTGCAATCCAGAAGCACTGAAAAACAAACTTAGATTGTAATGTAAGTACTTGAATCAAGATGTACTTCAAAAAGAAGGTGTTGTCTTATGTTCATTATCTAAGATGTTGTATCAGGAAGGAAGGGAATATTTGAAGCAAATAAACTTATGTCTGAACAGCTTACTTAACTTATGACCTTCTAGCGTATATCTACCAACCTTACCTTCTAGCATTTAAAAAGTTTTATATTTAGACTTATCATGCTGATAATCCCAAAAAATAGACAGAGGGGGACACACAATGGTGCCAACTCCCTTAAAAATTACCTAGACAATCGATTTCAAGGTCAAAGTGAGTTTTTTAAATGGGAACACCTATTTTTGAACCCGTATTCAGAAAGAGCAGGAAATTCTACGATCAAATGAGGCATCAGGTAGGGATCCAGCTAGTTAAGGCAAGATCCTGTAGTGGTCCAATCAGTCAAGGCAAGATTGTGTAGGGATTCAGCTAGTCAAGGCAAGATCATGCAGAGATCCAGCCAGTCAAGGAAAGATCGTACAGAGATCCAGCCAGTCAAGGAAAGATCGTGTAGAGATCTAACCAGTCAAGGCAAGGTCGTGTAAAGATCCAGCCAGTCAAGGCAACATCGTGTAAGATCCATCCAGTCAAAGCAACATCGTGTAATGATCCAAGCAGTCACGATCTTGCCTTCTCTGGCTGAATCCATACATCATGCCTTGACTGGCTGGATCTTTACACGATCTTGCCTTGACTGGATGGATCTTACCCGATGTTGCCTTGACTGGCTGGATCCCTACACGATCTTGCCTTAACTGGTTGGAGTCAAAAATAGGGGTTCCTATTTAAAAAAACAAAGTTTGACCTTAAAAGTCAAGTTCAAGGTCAAATTGAGTGTCACCATTGAATTCCTCGTTGAAATTTACTTCAGTAGTGATCTTGATCTTCTGGAAAACTTTGATGATTTTAAATGACCTTTAAATAGCTTCAAGGTTATTTACCGATGACTTTGGTAAATTATTGAACGTAGAATTTCCCACTCTTTCTGAATCCGGGGTCAAAAATAGGTGTTCCCATTTATAAAAATCACTTTGACCTTAAAATTACCTTGAAAATCTATTTCAAGTACTCCAAAGTTTCCATTGTTTACAATTCTCGCGTGTTAGCTGCCGACAAACTATAATTGTCAACTTTTTCTTAATCAAACAATTATCAATTTATTAGTCTTAAAGCTTTACATATGATAATTCAGTGTAAAGACATCTTCTTATTAGGGTCTATTATTTTAGAGATGTTCTTTTTTCTAAAAGGAACAAGAGTATCCAAGATTGAATTGGATTTTAAATACTTTCTCCTTTTTGGCACACCGTAATACTACATCATCAGTTCCACTGTCTCAATCAGTCCTTGAGTTTATATCAGAAAAAGCTAAATTTACAGCTTTTTTTACAAGTACTGCTATTAACATTACGTTTGTATTGAAACATTACGAAACAGAATAAGCAAGCCAAGCTCATAATTTGGACAATAAAAAAAGAAGCTATAAAAATTGACGAACCTAAGATTGTCAGAATCTTAACTGCCTACCTTTCTGTGGTACAATATGGCAGTTGAAGTATTTGTGTTTCCTTTCATTCTCTGTGTAATTCTCTGTCAAGGGATTGCTGGAGATTTATCAGAAGATGTTGGTAAGTTTGTTTTCCACATATCTGGCATAAAACTGATCCTAACTCTAGGACAACACCATCTTATAAATTGATTTATCTAATAATTGCAGGTGAATCAAATTCGCTCTTCCGCAGAAAACGCGTAATTAATGAGGAGCCAGGTGGAGACATACCACTAAAACCTGGAGATGCATCCTACGTAGTGAATATCAGAGAACTTCCACGTAATGCTTCGATTTGCACTGGTACTATATTGTCGAAACGAACTGTTATCACTTCTGCTCTCTGTGTTGGTGAAAGACCTGCAGCGCGTCTAACTGTTCGCTGTGCTTCAATATATAAATACCGAGGGAAAACATATGATGTAATAGATATAAAAACACACCTTGGCAATCATCCACAAAGAGGCAATGATGGAATATCCTTGTTGATAGTTGATCTATTTTTTTTCTTTAACATGAATACTCGCAGCATACGATTGCATGAAGGACCTTTGCTGCCAGGGACACCTGCAAATATTATTGGTTGGGGATGCAATCCTGCAGTACCGTAAGTATTTAAGAATTTGATATAAAAATATAGTTATGAAAGTAGCCCAGAAAGCATCAAATTGAAACAAACCTGGCTGATCAGTGCTGAACAGCTTTATCAACTCAACACTTAGCCAGATCAGAACCAGTAACTCTTCCAACACCAAGCCAATGTTGTCCAGTGGGTAAAAAGACATTGTCATCCTGAAGGCTTCCTAAAGACATCCTTAGGACGTCTATGTCTGTTCAACTGATGTCCTAAAGACGACTCACTTCCAGAAAACGACTTTAAGAGATGAGACGTCTTTTGGATATCAATTGGACTGACATGGACGCCCTAAGGATGTCTTTAGGAAGTCTTCAGGATGTCAATGTCTTTTTGCCCACTGGGATGCAAGCCAATACTTTTAGGTCAGACCTTGTATGGAGATAATATTTTAGTTGATTGAAAACATTCGGCATCTATGACTTATCAATAAATTACACTTGTCTTTTATTTCAGAATAGGAACTGCATATCCAGACAGACTCCGATCCATCCATATGTTGATAATGCGTCACCAGGACTGTGTAAATAGCTACCGAGGTCATTTCATCATTACAGAAAAAGATATTTGCACATTTCATGAAATGAGACGCTGTGGTCAATCTGATGGCGGGGCACCTTTAGTTGTCAACAATACTCTGGCTGGGGTTTACATTTTTACTGGGGCCATTCCAGGTCGATTGAGTCCTGATGTTTTTGCAGACATCCAAAATTTGGAATACGGTCCGTGGATCCAGAATAATATCGTTGCTTAAAAATAGAAGACGCCGTGTATCAAGTGACGTCTAATATTTGTACACGAATAGATGCTATCCTGAAGCACTGAAAAATAAACTTAGATGATAATATTAATAAACAAATGTAAATACACTCGAAACTCTTATTAGCGTCCAGGTCGGTTGGTTGACAGCTAACACGGGCGTATTGGAAACAATGAATTCAAGGTCAAATCCTGAAAAAATAGTCAAATTGATTCAAATTATTATTCCTATATATTTTCGGCGTCGCTGAAATAAAATCCGATGTCCGTTTGAACCGATTACGTCAAATTGAAGGTTATTTCAAGGTCAAATGTGTTTAATCTGCCAAAAGTGAATTTCAGACTGCAGATTCTTAAAGAACGCGCAATTTTAGGTCTAGATATGTATTCAACTTTTTTTTATGACAAAACCCCCCAAGGTCATTCATTTTATTGTATGGAGGGTTTATATGACAATTGCAAAAATAAAAAAATGTGTCTTCACGGGTTATGTTATCAAAAAAGTTTAATACATATCTAGACGTAAAAATCCGCTTTCTTTCAGAATCTACAGTTAAAAATTCATTTTTAGCAGAATAAACACATTTGACCTTGAATTGACCTCGAAACTCACCTGATTGAGTCAAACGGACACAGGATTCGGATTCAGCAACTGAAATAACACAAGGTAATACTAGTCTGGTTCCGGGAACGGAACCTTTTATTTTTGTGTGCCTGGGTAATACGAAAACAACAGATGCGATAAATTACCCTGGCGGAAGGTTCGGATTGAAATTCATTCCGAACCAATCCGAAAATTTCCGAATCATTCCGGAATTTCTGTCCGAACCAAAACGTTTTATTCCGACCAAATCCGAGGGATGTTTTCAATCCTTTTTAATCCTTTTTAATCAGTGTCTCCACTCCAAATTCAATCTGAATGAATCCGAAGCATATCTTTTAATCACTTTTATTCTGTGGCCTCTAATCCGAATGAATCCGAATACACTTTCTAATCCGAACTTCCAATCCAAATAAATCCGACCACATTTATCAATCCGTACGTCTAATCCGATTGAATCCGAAACTAAACTGATCACACATTTCAATCCGAACGGTCAATCCGAATGAATCCGAGCCTCATCAAAAAAGAATTTTTATTCCTTTTTAATCCTTTCCAATCTGTCAGTCTCCACAAAGTTGAATCCGACTTTAAACCGAATGAATCCGATACCAAACCGAATGAATCCGACTCTAATCCGAACAAAGTTTCAATCCTTTTCAATCCGATTTCCAATCCGAATGAATCCCAGAAAATTCCGAAATACTTTAAATGCTTTTCAATCCGTAACCAACAAAAATTTCAGTCGGTATTAATCCGATATTCAATCCGCACACACTTTTCAATCATTTACCCCAATCCGAATCAATCCGAAATCAATCCGAACGAATTTTAATCCTTTTCTATCCGTAGATATAAACTGAATTTACTGTTCATTCCTTTTCAATCCATGCCCTCAATCCTAATTAAACCGGACAAAATTGAATCCGAATGAATCCGACTTTAAACCGAATGAATCCAATTGAATCCGATACCAAACTGAATGAATCCGATTCTAATCCGAACAAAGTTTCAATCCTTTTCAATCTGATTTCCAATCCGAATGAACAAGAGAAAATTCCGAAATACTTTCAATCCTTTTCAATTCGTAACCAACAAAAATTTCAGTCCGAATTAATCTGATATTTAATCCGCACACACTTTTAATCCGTTATCCCAATCCGAATCAATCCGAAATCAATCCGAACGAATTTTAATTTTAATTTTCTATCCATAGTTCTAAACTGAAGTTACCGTTCAATCCTTTTCAATCCATGCCCTCAATCCTAATTATACCGGAATCAATCCGAAATACTTTCAATCCTTTCTAATCCGTAGCTTTAATCCGAATGAATCCGAATACATTCTTGAATCCGAACTTCCAATCCAAATAAATCCGACCACATTTATCAATCCGTACGTCTAATCCGATTGAATCCGAAACTAAACTGATCACACATTTCAATCCGAACGGTCAATCCGAATGAATCCGAGCCTCATCAAAAAAGAATTTTTATTCCTTTTTAATCCTTTCCAATCCGTCAGTCTCCACAAAGTTGAATCCGAATGAATCCGATTATAATCCGAACAAAGTTTCAATCCTTTTCAATCTGATTTCCAATCCGAATGAATCCGAGAAAATTCCGAAATACTTGCAATCCTTTTCTATCCGTAACCAACAAAAATTTCAGTCCGATTTAATCGGATATTTAATCCGTACACACTTTTAATCCGTTATCCCAATCCGAATCAATCCGAACGAATTTTAATTCTTTTCTATCCATAGTTATAAACAGAAGTTACTATTCAATCCTTTTCAATTCGTGCCCTCAATCCTAATTAATCCGAATCAATCCGAACTACTTTCAATCCTTTCTAATCCGTAGCTTTAATCCGAATGAAACCGAAACCAATCCGAACTTATTTTCTATCCTTTCCAATCCGAATTTTACCGAACTTTATATTTAAATCCTTGCTTCGATCTCGGATTAGATCGGATTAATTCGGATTGAAATCCTTCCTTAAACCTCGGATTAGATCTGATTCATTTGGATTGAAATCCTTTCTTTGACTTCGGACTAGATCGGAATTAAATTGTTTGTTTCGGATACAAATTCCGGAATGAAATTAATTCAAAAGGATACATTTTATTCTATCCGAACTTTCCGATAGGGACTGAAAACGGTATTAACATTACGTTACTCAGTGGGCAAAAAGAAATTGAAATCCTCAGGACGTCCTAAAGACATCCTGAGAACATCCATTTCAGTCCAATTGATGTCCAAAAGACTCCTCATGTCTTAAAGACGTTTTCTGGACGTGAGTAGTCTTTAGGACATCTGTTGGACATACATAGACGTCCTAAAGATTTCTCTAGGACGTCCTCAGGACGACAATGTCTTTTAGCCAACCGGGTAGTATTCAAAATTTATAAAACAGAGTGATTGCACAATGCAGATAAGTTGGACAATAAACATAACGCCATAAAAATTGACAACGTGTAACTCTAACAATTGACCAACTTAGATTTTCAGAATCTGAACTGCGTACCTTATTGAACAATATGTCAGAAAAAATATCTGTGTTTCTTTTCATTCTGTGTGTAATTCTCTGTCAAGGGATTCGTGGAGTTTCCTCAGAAGATGTTGGTAAGTTATTTGCTTCCCACAAATCTGGAATAAAACTGATCCTAACTCTTGGATAACACTATATCTAATAAAATGAATCTATCTATTAATTGCAGGCGAATCAAATTCCTTCATCCGCAGAAAACGCGTAATTAATTCGGAGGCAGGTGGAGACGTACCATTGCCGAATGGACTTGCTCCCTACGTAGTAAATATTAAAGAACATCCCGGTAATTATTCGATTTGCATTGGTACTATTCTGTCGGAACGCACTGTTATAACTTCTGCTCCCTGTGTTGCCAGGGCGGCTAATGTTGATCTAAGAGTTTTGTCTGGCTCAACATTAAAACATCGGGGTAAGTTACATCAAGTAACAAATAGAAAAGTACATCTCGGCAATCATCCTGGAAGGAATGGCGATGGCATTGCCTTACTGATTGTTCATCCGGCTTTTCAATTTGACGCAAAAACCAACCGCATAGACTTGCATGATGGACCTTTGCTGTCCCAAACCCCTGCTACTATTTTCGGTTGGGGTTGCAACCCCACAGAACCGTGAGTTGTAACTAAACGATATTAAACTTTTTTATCGAATTTGTCAAGTGAACTTGAATTTATCAAGAACTTGATATGCTTCACTAATCCAAAATTTGTTCTCGCTTTGATTTCAGACGTGGAACGAAATTTCAATACAAACTACGATTAATCACTCTACCAATAATGCGTCATCGGGAGTGTGTAGATAGCTACCGTGGTCATATTGTGATTTCAGATTCATATATTTGCACATATGACGCAAACAAACGCTGTGGTCATATTGATGGCGGTGCACCTTTAGTTGTCAACTATACTCTGGCTGGAGTTTACCTTTGGACTGCACCAATTCAAGGTCGATTGAATCCTGATGTTTTTGTAGACCTCCAAACTGTGGAATATGGTTCGTGGATCAGAAATAACATTGTTTTCATTTAAAAGATGAAATAAGGTAACATTTCGATCCACTCATGTGGAAAGTGATCATCTATTATTAATATAGATGAAGTACTTAATAAAAAGTCAAGAACTTTCTTGGAGACAATTTTATCTCTATGTATTTTGGAACCTGGTACACGTCTCATAACTTCTGCTTTTCCAATCCACATTCAAAAAGCTTGGGAGTTCGATTCCGAGTCAGAGTCAATTTTTACTAATTCCAGTTGGAAAAAAGACATTGACATCCTGAAGACATCCTAAAGATATCCTTAGAACGTCCATGTTAGTCCAATTGATGTCCAAAAGACGTCTCATATCTTAATGACGTTTCTGGAAGTGAGTCGTCTGTAGGACATCAGTTGGAGAGACACAGACGTCCTAAAGATGTATTTAGGACGTCCTAAGGTTGAAAATGTCTTTTTGCCCACTGGGATACTAACTGAAGCTAACAACACCTTCAGGAAAATCAATAGTTTACTTAATTCTGTGAATTAATTGATCTGCTTTTTGATTATCATTAAAACTTGACTTCACCTAGACTGAATGGTCAGCTAAGTTAATCATATTATAAAAGACTTAGATAATCAGATAGTTACAACTGTAATTTTAATTCAATAAATTGTGTAAGCTGAATTTCAATTCTATTCATTTGGTTTATACTTTAGAAGTGTTCTTTTTCCTAAAAGGAGCAAAATTACCCAAGATTCAATTGTCTTTTAAATAATTTGTCGGTTTCCACACAACCTAATTCAACGTCATCAGTTCCACTGACTCAATCAGTCCTGGAGTTTTTAAATGAGGAAATTGCGTCCAGGTTCTATTTTTGAATTTTAAAAAATTTCCATATCCCAGGTAATTTACGATTACAACTTAATCTTAAATAAAATTGTTCAATATTTTTCACCAACTTTGTTTACAAACCATATTTATGTTATTTGCATAACAAAAACATAAAAAAACATACGCAATCTGAAGAAAGTTCAAATCTAGCATGTGATAACTGTTTCACAAGAATAATAGGTGAACAATGCAGATAAGTTGGACAATAAAAAATACCGCTTTCAAAATTGTCAACGTGTAACTAACAACAGGAAGATTGTCAGAGTCTAATTGTGTAACTTACTGTACAAAATGGCAGATAAGACATATGTGTACCTTTCCCTTTTTTGTGTAATTCTCTGTCAAGGGATTACTGAAGTTTTCTCAGAAGATGTTGGTAAGTTTGCTTCCCACAAGTCTGGAAGAAAGCTGATCCTAACTCCTGGATAGCACCATATGGTAAATTAATTTATCTATCAATTACAGGAGAATCAAATTCACTCTTCCGCAGAAAACGCGTAATTAGTTTCGAGCCTGGTGAGGACATACCATTAAGGCGTGACGATGCTCCATATGTAGTAAATATCAAACAATATCCGAGTATGGTTGAGATTTGCGTAGGTACTATACTTTCCAAACGCACTGTCATCACTGCTGCTCACTGTGTTTTTGATCTACATGCAGAGAATATTAAGATTCTATCGTCTTCAATCCATAAATCCCTTGGGATATCTCATAATGTAAAGGAGATAAAATTACACGTTGTTCATCATACACGTGAAGGCGCAGATGGCATTGCCTTGTTGATTGTTGAACTACCTTTTCACTTTAATGCGATGACTTACTTCATTAAATTGCATGATGAACCATTGCAGTCGGGCACACATGCTATTACTTATGGTTGGGGATGCAATCCTACAGCACCGTAAGTTCGTAATAATATGATACATATTATGTTAATAATAATATATATATATATATAGACACCCTGTTGGAAGTAAAAAGATAGAAAAGTATAAAAAAGGATAGACACTTTTGGATAAAAAAGGAATAGAGATTTTCTATCCCTTCCAAGTGTACCACTGGCGGAAGGTTCGGATAGAAAAAAATGTATCCTTTTGAATCAAATTCATTCCGGAATTTGTATCCGAAGCAAACAGTTTCATTCCGATTTAATCCGAAGTCCGATCAAAGATTCCTATCCTAATCAATCCGAGGTCGATCTAAGAATTCCTATCCGATTTAATCCGAAATGAAAAAGAGGATTCTAATCTGACATAATCCGAGGTCTATCCTCGATTTCTATCCGACTGAATCCGAAGTCATCCAAAATTTCTATCCGACTGAATCCGAGGTTCAAGGAAGAATTTTAATCCGAATGAAACCGTTTTAAACTGAAGTCAAAGGAAGGAATTCAATCCGAATGAATCAGATCGAATCCGAGGTTTAAGGAAGGATTTCGATCTGAATGAATCCGATCTAATCCGAGATCGTAGCAAGGATTCCAATCTAAAGTGAAGGATGCTGTTCAGCACTTACATTTTTTTAAATATAAATTTTATTTTTAAGAGATTAATCACAACTTTTTCGGATTCATTCGAATTGGAAAGGACAAAAAATAGGTTCGGATTGGTTTCGGATTCATTCGGATTAAAGCTACGGATTAGAAAGGATTAAAGGTAGTTAGGATTGATTTCGGATTAATTAGGATTGAGTGCACGGATTGAAAAGGATTGAATGGTAACTTCAGTTTATGACTGCGGATAGAAAAGGATTAAAATTCATTCGGATTGATTTCGGATTCATTCGGATTGGGATAACGGATTGAAAAGTGTGTACGGATTGAATAGCGGATTAATTCAAACGGAAATATTTGTTGGTTACGGATTGAAAAGGATTGCAAGTATTTCAGAATTTTCCCGGATTCATTCGGATTAGAAATCGGATTGAAAAGGTTTGAAAGTTTGTTCGAATTAGATTTGGATTCAATCGGATTAGTATCGGATACAATTGGATTCATTCGGTTAAAAGTCGGATTCATTCGGATTTAATTTTGTAGAGACTGACGGATTGGAAAGGATTAAAAAGGATTAAAATATCTTTTTTGTTGAGGCTCGAATTCTGTCGGATTGACCGTTTGGTTTGAAATGTGAGATGGGTTTAGTTTCGGATTCCTGCGGATTACCTACCTTATAACTACGGATAGAAAAGGATTAAAATTCGTTCGGATTGATATCGGATTGATTCGGATTGGGATAACGGATTGAAAAGTGTGTACGGATTGAATATCGGATTAATTCAAACGGAAATATTTGTTGGTTACGGATTGAAAAGGATTGCAAGTATTTCAGAATTTTCCCGGATTCATTCGGATTGGAAATCGGATTGAAAAGGTTTGAAATTTTGTTCGAATTAGAATCGGATTCAATCGGTTTAGTATCGGATTCAATTGGATTCATTCGGTTTAAAGTCTGATTCATTCGGATTCAATTTTGTAGAGACTGACGGATTGGAAAGGATTAAAAAGGATAAAAATATCTTTCTTGATGAGGCTCGAATTCAGTCGGATTGACCGTTCGGATTGAAATGTGAGATCGGTTTAGTTTCGGATTCAATCGGATTAGACGTACGGATTGATAAATGTGGTCGGATTTATTTGGATTGGAAGTTCGGATTAAAAAATGTATACGGATTCATTCGGATTAAAGCTACGGATTAGAAAGGATTGAAAGTATTTCGGATTGATTCCGGTTTAATTAGGATTGAGGACATGGATTGAATAGGAATGAACAGTAAATTCAGTTTATATCTACGGATAGAAAAGGATTAAAATTTGTTCGGATTTATTTCGGATTGATTCGGATTGGGGTAAAGGATTGAAAAGTGTGTGCGGATTGAATATTGGATTAATACGGACTGAAATTTTTGTTCGTTACGGATTGAAAAGCATTTAAAGTATTTCGGAATTTTCTGGGATTCATTCGGATTGGAAATCGGATTGAAAAGGTTTGAAAGTTTTGTTCCGATTAGAATCGGATTCATTTGGTTTGGTATCGGATTCATTCGGATTCAACTTTGAAGAGACTGACGGATTGGAAAGGATTAAAAAGGAATAAAAAATCTTTTTTGATGAGGCTCGGATTCATTCGGATTGACCGTTCGGATTGAAATGTGAGATCGGTTTAGTTTCGGATTCAATCGGATAAAACGTACGGATTGAAAAGTGCGCTCGGATTCATTTGGATTGGAAGTACGGATTAAAAAGTGTATTCGAATTAATTCGGGTTAGGGGCCACGGATTAAAAATTGTTAGAAGGTACGCTTCGGATTCATTCGGATTGAATTTGGAGTTGAGATACAAAATAAAAAGGATTAAAAAGGATTGAAAACATTCTTCGGATTAGATCGGAATGAAACTGTTTGGTTCGGACACAAATTCCGGAATGATTCGGAAATTTTTGGATTGGTTTGAAATGTATTTCAATCCGAACTTTCCGCCAGGGCAATAGATGTGAATATAAAGGTATGGATCGAAAAGAATAGGTTTGGTAATACACTTCAAGAGAAATTAGAAAGGATTGAAAATACAATAAAAAGATAGAAATTGATAGAGTGATAAAGATTTAAAAAGATAGAAAAGTATTGAAATTCGGATTAGATCGGATTCATTTGGATTGAAATCCTTCCTTAAACCTCGAATTAGGTCTGATTCATTCGGATTGAAATCTTTTCTTTGACTTCTGATTAGATCGGTTTCTTTCGGATTAAAATTCTTCCTTTAACCTCGGATTCAGTCGGATAAAAATTTTGGATGACTTCGGATTCTGTCGAATAGAAATCGAGGATAGATCTCGGATTAACTCTGATAGGAATCCTTAAATCAACCTCGGATTGATTAGGATAGGAATCTTTGATTGGACTTCGGATTAGATCGGAATGAAACTGTTCGCTTCGGATACAAATTCCGGAATGATATTGATTCAAAAGGATACATTTTTCTATCCGAACCTTCCTCCAGGGTGGCTAGCTTAAAAGAAAGCGTATAAAGTAGTATAACCCCTTAAAGAAAGATAGAAAAAGTTTCCGGAATGATTCGGAAATTTTCGGATTGGTTCGGACTGAATTTCAATCCGATCCTTCCGCCTGGGGATTTAAATGATTAGATCAGGGATAGACATGGATATTAAAGTAGGGATTAAGAAAGATAGGCGCTGCTATAGATTGCGAAAGGAATAGAAAAGGATTAATATGGATAGACGAAGAATAAAGAAAAATTAGCTTGGATAAAAGGAGGATATGAAATTATTGACGAAGACAGACAGAGAATACAGAAAGATAGAAATATTGAGATTCAAAAAGAAAGACATTATTGTTGATTAGAAAAGACATAGAAATAGATTGGCATGGATAGGGATGGATACATTTGGATTCATTTTTTCTTTCTACTTCAATCCTGAAGATTTAACAAGATTCAAATAGATAGACATTCAATCTTTTTAATCCTAACAGGGCAAGTGGAAATTACCAGATTGAGCTACTTACAACTGGCACGGTACACTACCAGTTGTAATTTGCCAGTATTGGGTAGCCAAAGCTAGCGTAGTACAAAATATATCAATTTGAAAGTCTTTTTTTCCTCACTCCAAAAGTTTTGCAAGAAATTCTCCTTTATTACAATTTCGCAACGAAATACTCGTCATGTATGACTATTCGAAAAATAACACTTATCTTTTATTTCAGACATGGAACTCAATATGTAGAGAGACTACGATCCATCATTGTACCGATAATGTATCATCGTGACTGTGTAAATAGCTACCGGAATCATTTCATGGTTTCAGATAAACATATTTGCACATATCATCCAAAAAGACGCTGTGGTCATACTGATGGTGGTGCACCTTTAATTGTCAACAATGCTCTGGTTGGGATTTACCTTTGGACTCCGCTAATTCAAGGTCAACCGAGTCCTGATGTTTTTGCAGATATAAAAGATCTGGACTATGGTCAGTGGATCAGGAATAACATAGTTTAGACCATTCGAAAGATAGAAAATGCATCCTGATTAAAAATACCGTTAGAACCCAATAGAAACCTATTAGAACATGGGCTGATACCTGGGTGTAAATGAAGTTCTAGACGATTTTTACAAACGGGTCTTGACCCAGTCCTCAAAGTTTCTAAATTGATCAAGAAATTTTCCTCCAATCGGGTTCTAAATGTTCTAATCAGGTTCTATACGCACCAATTGGGTTCTACACGGGTTCTAAATGGGATCAATAAATTATGCATCAATCGGGTTCTTTGTGGGTTGTACCTGGACCTAAAAAGGGTTTTAGATGGTTCTAAATGTATTTGTAGACTGGTTTTGTAATTGGGCAGTCTTTAAGAAAAAATAACTGATTCTAATCCAAACACTGGACATGAGAAGTTCTTCAAAACGTACACGGAATATCTGTATCACAATAGTGAAAACTAATGTTTAAAGAAATAAATATTTCTACATAAAATTTTATTTTTGTAGTTCTTATTGTCAAATTTATGACCCCCTGTAAGTAGAATATATAAATATCGCTCTATACTGCGCAAAATCATTTGATATTTTAAAAAAGTTTGACCTCTAAAGAAGAAGTCTTTTTAAAGATGTACAAGATGGCACATAAATATCTCTGTTTTTTTATTCTTTGTGTAATTTTCTGTCAAGGGATTGTTGGAGTTTTTTCAAAAGACGTTGGTAAGTTTGTTTTCCACATATCTAGAATAAAATCCTGACTCTTGAATAACACCATATGGTAGATTAATTTACCAAATACTTGCAGACGAATCGAACTCTCTCGTAGTTTTTACTTGGGGATGCGGCGCTTCATCTTCGTAAGTGGATATCTTAACTATTAATATTTTAAATAGAACGTCCATGTCTGTCCAATTGATGTCCAAAAGACGTCTGATGTCTTAAAGACATCTTTTGGACTTGAGACGTCTTTCGACATCAGTTGGACTGACTTGGACGTTCTAAGGATGTCTTTAGGACGTTTATGTCTTTATTACGTCCATGTTTGTCCAACTTATGTCCTAAAGACGAATCACGTCCATAAAATGTGTTTAAGACATGAGACATCTTTAGGGCATGAATTGGACTCAGATAGGTGTTCTAAGGATGTCTTTAGGACGTCTATTTCTGTCAAAATGATGTCCAAAAGACGACAAATGTCTTAAAGACGTCTTTTAGACTCCAGACGTCTTTAGGACATCAATTGGACTGACATACGTGTTCTAAGGATTTCTTTAGGACGTCTATGTCTGTCCAATTGATGTCCAAAAGAGGACTGCTGTCTTAAAGACGTCTTTTTGACGTGAGACGTCTTTACGACATCGGTTGGACTGACATGGACGTTCTAAAAATGTCTGTAGGACGTTTATGTCTTTGGGACGTCCATGTTTGTCCATCTTATGTCCTAAAGACGAATCAGTCCATAAAATGTCTTTAAGACAATGAGATGTCTTTAGGACATCAATTGGACTGACATGGGCGTTCTAAGGATGTCTTTAGGGCGTTTATGTCTGTCTAACTTATGTCGTAAAGACGACACACGTCCAGAAAACATCTTTAAGACATGAGACATCTTTAGGGCATCAATTGGACTCAGATAGGCGTTCTAAGGATGTCTTTAGGACCTCTATGTCTGTAAAAATGATGTCTAAAAGACGTCTGATGTCTTAATGAAGTCTTTTGGACATGAGACGTCTTTAGGACAACAATTGGACTCACATAGGTGTACTAAGGATGTATTTAGGACGTCCATGTGTGTCCAATTGATGTCCAAAAGACGACTGCTGTCTTAAAGACGTCTTTTGGAAGTGAGACGTCTTTATGACACCAGTTGGACTGACATGGATGTTCTAAGGATGTCTTTAGGACGTTTATGTCCTTAGGACGTCCATGTTTGTCCAACTGTTAGTCCGATTGGAGTCCAAAAGAGGACGAATGTCTTAAAGACGTTTTTTGGACTCCAAACGTCTTTAGGACATCAATTGGACTGACATGGGCGTCCTAACGATGTCTTTAGGGCGTCTATGTTCGTCAAACTTATGTCCTAAAGACGACTCACGTCCAGAAAACGTCTTTAAGACATGAGACATCTTTAGAGCATCAGTTGGACTCAGATAGGCGTCCTTAGGACATCTTTAGGACGTCCATGTCAGTCCAATTGGAGTCCAGAAAAGGACGAATGTCTTAAAGACGTTCACGTCTCATAACTTCTGCTTTTCCAATCCACATTCAAAAAGCTTGGGAGTTCGATTCCGAGTCAGAGTCAATTTTTACTAATTCCAGTTGGAAAAAAGACATTGACATCCTGAAGACATCCTAAAGATATCCTTAGAACGTCCATGTTAGTCCAATTGATGTCCAAAAGACGTCTCATATCTTAATGACGTTTCTGGAAGTGAGTCGTCTGTAGGACATCAGTTGGAGAGACACAGACGTCCTAAAGATGTATTTAGGACGTCCTAAGGTTGAAAATGTCTTTTTGCCCACTGGGATACTAACTGAAGCTAACAACACCTTCAGGAAAATCAATAGTTTACTTAATTCTGTGAATTAATTGATCTGCTTTTTGATTATCATTAAAACTTGACTTCACCTAGACTGAATGGTCAGCTAAGTTAATCATATTATAAAAGACTTAGATAATCAGATAGTTACAACTGTAATTTTAATTCAATAAATTGTGTAAGCTGAATTTCAATTCTATTCATTTGGTTTGTACTTTAGAAGTGTTCTTTTTCCTAGAAGGAACAAAATTACCCAAGATTCAATTGTCTTTTAAATAATTTGTCGGTTTCCACACAACCTAATTCAACGTCATCAGTTCCACTGACTCAATCAGTCCTGGAGTTCTTAGAGGAGGAAATTGCGTCCAGGTTCTATTTTTGAATTTTAAAAAATTTCCATATCCCAGGTAATTTACGATTACAATTTAATCTTAAATAAAACTGTTCAATATTTTTCACCAACTTCGTTTACAAGACAAATTTATGTTATTTGCATAACATAAACATAAAAAAACATACGCAAACTGAAGAAATTTCAAATCTAGCATGTGATAACTGTTTCACAAGATTGATCAGAATTTGTTTGCGAGGTTGTTTTACGGTAATTAAATATTAAATTACCACCGAAGTTAGCAGTAAGTTTAACATTCTTAAATAAATCCAATTATCAGCCTTAATATCACCTTAGGAATAAAGCTTTATAAAACATAATAGGTGTACAATGCAAATAAGTAGGACAATAAAAAATGCCGATTTAAAAATTGTCAACGTGTAACCAATAACTAGAAGATTGTCAGATTCTAATTGCATACCTTACTGTACAAAATGGCAGATAAGATATATGTGTACCTTTCCATTTTTTGTGTAATTCTCTGTCAAGGGATTACTGAAGTTTTCTCAGAAGATGTTGGTAAGTTTGCTTCCCACAAATCTGGAATAAAGCTAATCCTAACTCCTGGATAACACCATGTGGTAAATTAATTTATCTATCAATTACAGGGGAATCAAATTCACTCTTCCGCAGAAAACGCGTAATTAATTTGGAGCCAAGTGAGGACATACCATTAAAGAGTGACGATGCTCCATATGTAGTAAATATCAAGCAATATCCGAGTAGGGTTGCGATTTGCGTGGGTAGTATACTTTCCAAACGCACTGTCATCACTTCTGCTCATTGTGTTGTTGATCTACATGCAGCGAATATTAAGATTCTATCGTCTTCAGCCTATAAATCCCGTGGGGTATCTCATACTGTAAAGGAGATAAAATTACACCTTGTTCGTCATACACATGAAGGCACAGATGGTATTGCCTTGTTGATTGTTGAACTACCTTTTCACTTTAATGCGAGTACTTACCTCATTAAATTGCATGATGGACCATTGCTGTCGGGCACACCTGCTACTACTATTGGTTGGGGATGCAATCCTATATCACCGTAAGTTCGTAATAATATGATACATATTATGTTAATAATAATATATATATATATAGACACCCTGTTGGAAGTAAAAAGATAGAAAAGGATAAAAAAGGATAGACACTTTTGGATAGAAAAGGTATAGAGATTTTCTATCCCTTCCAAGTGTACCCCGGGCGGAAGGTTCGGATAGAAAAAATCTGCCAGCTTACGCGGGCACATTCTCATACATACGTCGCGCTCCGTGTTGCGCGATTCGTGCTCCGTGTTACGCGCTTCGCGACGCTTGCGCCCTTCGCGACGTTTGCTCGCTTCGCGACGCTTACGCGCTTTGCGACGTTTGCTCACTTCGCGACGCTTACGCGGGCACATTCTCATACATACGTCGCGCTTCGCGCTCCGTGTTGCGCGATTCGTGCTCCGTGTTACGCGCTTCGCGACGCTTGCGCCCTTCGCGACACTTGCTCGCTTCGTGACGCTTACGCGCTTTGCGACGTTTGCTCACTTCGCGACGCTTACGCGCTTCGCGACGTTTGCTCACTTCGCGACGCTTACGCGCTTCGCGACGTTTGCTCACTCCGCGACGTTTACGCGCTTCGCGACGCTTGATCGATTGGCGACGCTTCCGCGCTTCGCGACGCTTCAGCGCTTCGCGACTCTTGCGCCCTTCGCGACTCTTACGCCCTTCGCGACTCTTACGCCCTTCGCGACGCTTGCGCGCTTCGCGACTCTTGCGCCCTTCGGGACTCTTGCGCCCTTCACGACGCTTGCGCCCTTCGCGACACTTGCTCGCTTCGTGACGCTTACGCGCTTCGCGACGTTTGCTCACTTCGCGACGCTTCAGCGCTTCGCGACTCTTGCGCCCTTCGCGACTCTTACGCCCTTCGCGACTCTTACGCCCTTCGCGACGCTTGTGCGCTTCGCGACTCTTGCGCCCTTCGGGACTCTTGCGCCCTTCACGACGCTTCCGCTCTTCGCGACGCTTCAGCGCTTCGCGACTCTTGCGCCCTTCGCGACTCTTGCGCCCTTCGCGACGCTTCCGCCCTTCGCGACGCTTCAGCGCTTCGCGACACTAGCGCCCTTCGGGACGCTTGCGCCCTCCGCGACGCTTGCGAGCCTCGCGACGTTTGCACCTATTTGTTTTTAAATGACTACAAAATGGAATGGAATGCAAACGAAAGCTAATTTACTTAAGGTTCTATCGACCTTAAGGAGCACATTCAATAATTATGCTTCTTATCATTTTCTCTGTATCGCGTTATTTGGCTCAAAATTTGAATTTTAGATTTTTTAAGGAAATTCAAACAGTTATTATACCTATCCTATAGAGTGTTCAAAAATAAACATTTTTCATCTTTAGACTTTTTTTCATATCGTACGTTTTTTAGCTTCTAATTCAAGTTTTATTTCATTTTTTTGGATTTTCAAAATATTATAAGTCTTTCAATTTTTTTTTATCCAAAAAAGTCCTTAAGAAAAATTGTTCGTATTTTTGAGTACTACGAACATCCGTCATTAGAATTTTTAAATTAAAAAAAGTGGTTTCAAAAATTTTCAAAATGCTCCAGTTTTTTAAATGTTTATCCAAAATGGCTGGCCAACGAACTTGACCTTCATTTTAGGATACTAAAAGAGTATACCAAAGGTCAATCCAATCAGTCAATTCTTTCGAAAGTTATCATGCTAACAAACTAAAATCTACAGACAGACATACAGACAGACAGACACACAGAAAAACATACAGACACATTCGTGAAAACATGTTTTTCGGGTTCAGGGGGTCCCAAAATGTGGACATTTGATGAAAACTGGGGGAATCAAATTTTACACAAATCTAATACATTCTCTCTGATGAGAATGTAAAAATGTATCCTTTTGAATCAATTTCATTTCGGAACTTGTATCCGAAGCAAACAGTTTCATTCCGATCTAATCCGAAGTTCGATCAAAGATTCCTATCCTAATCAATCCGAGATCGATCTAAGGATTCCTATCCGATTTAATCCGAAATGAAAACGAGGATTCTAATCCGACCTAATCCGAGGTCTATCCCCGATTTCTATCCGACTGAATCCGAGGTTAAAGGAAGGATTTCAATCCGAATGAATCCGATCTAATCCGAGATCGAAGCAAGGATTCCAATTTAAAGTGAAGGATGCTGTTCAGTGACATATTTACACTTACATTTTTTTAAAAAGAAATTTTATTTTTAAGTGACTAATCACAACTTTTCCGGATTCATTCGGATTGGAAAGGATAGAAAAACAGTTCCGACTGATTTCGGATCCATTCCGATTAAAGCTACGGATTACAAAGGATTGAAGGTAGTTTGGATTGATTTCATATTAATTAGGATTAAGGGCATGGATTGAAAAGGATTGAATGGTAACTTCAGTTTATAACTACGGATAGAAAAGGATTAAAATTCATTCGGATTGATTTCGGATTAATTCGTATTGGGATAACGGATTGAAAAGTGTACGGATTGAGTATCGGATTAATTCGGACGGAAATTTTTGTTGGTTACGGATTGAAAAGGATTGCAAGTATTTCGGAATTTTCTCGGATTCATTCGGATTGGAAATCGGATTGAAAATGTTTGAAAGTTTGTTCGAATTAGAATGGGATTCATTCGGTTTGGTATCGGATTCAATTCGATTCATTCGGTTTAAAGTCGGATTCAACTTTGTGGAGACGGACGGATTGGAAAGGATTAAAAAGGATTAAAAAATCTTTTTTGATTAGGCTCGGATCCAGTCGGATTGACCATTCGGATTGAAAAGTACGTCGAATTCATTTGGATTAGAAGTACGGATTAAAAAGTGTATTTAGATGGATTTCGGATTCATTCGGATTAGGGACCACAGATTAAACATGATTTAAAGGTAAGCTTCAGATTCATTCGTACTGAATTTGGAGTTGAGACACAGATTAAAAAGGATTAAAAAGGATTGAAAACATCCTTCGGATTAGATGGGAATAAAACTGTTTGGTACGGACACAAATTCCGGAAAGATTCGGAAATTTTCGGATTGGTTTCGGATTAATTAGGATGGAGGGCATGAATTGAAAAGAATTGAATGGTAACTTCAGTTTATAACTACGGATAGAAAAGGATTAAAATTCATTCGGATTGATTTCGGATTAATTCGGATTGGGATAAGAGATTGAAAAGTGTACGGATTGAATATCGGATTAATTCGGACGGAAATTTTTGTTAGTTACGGATTGAAAAGGATTGCAAGTATTTCGGAATTTTCTCGGATTCATTCGCATTGGAAATCGGATTGAAAAGGATTGAAAGTTTGTTCGGATTAGAATTGGATTCATTCGGTTTGGTATCGGATTCAAACGGATTCAACTTTGTAGAGACTGACGGATTGGAAAGGATTAAAAAGGAATAAAAAATCTTTTTTGATGAGGCTCGGATTCATTCGGATTGACAGTTCGGTTTGAAATGTTTAATCGGTTTAGTTTCGGATTCAATCGGATTAGACGTACGGATTGAAAAATGTGTTCGGATTCATTTGGATTGGAAGTATGGATTAAAAAGTGTATTCGGATAGATTTCGGATTCATTCGGATTAGGGGCCACGGATTAAAAGTGATTAAAAGGGAAGCTTCGGATTCATTCGGATTGAATTTGGAGTTGAGTCACTGATTAAAAAGCATTGAAAACATCCTTCGGATTAGATCGGAATGAAACAGTTTGGTTCGGACAGAAATTCCGGAATAATTCGGAAATTTTCGGATTGGTTCGGAATGAATTTCAATCCGAACCTTCCGCCAGGGGAATAGATGTGAATATAAAGGTATGAATCGAAAAGAAATGGTTTGGTAATACACGTCAAGAGAGATAAGAAGGGATTGAAAAGACAATAAGAAGATAGAAATTAATAGAACGATAAAGATTTAAAAAGATAGACTTGATATTATACTTCAAGAGAGATTGTAAAGGATTGAAATTATTATAGGTGAATAAATGTGGATATAAAGGTATGGATTGAAAAGAACAAGCTTCCTAGTAGATTGTGAAAAGGATAGAAAAGGATTGAGGTTATTAGATTAAGAATAGAAACGGATAGAAATGTAGTGATGGAAAAGGATACACTTAAAATACTTCAAGTGAGATAGGCAGGGCCGTGCGCAAGGGGGGGTTTGGGGTTCAAACCCCCCCCCCATTCACAAATTAAAATTAAAAATAAGTTTTTATTTTACATCAAAGAAGATCGTTTGAAAGAAATTTTTTTATTGTAACATATAAATTAATCATAAAAATATTTCGAACCCCTCTCCCCCCAACATGAATTCCTGCGCACGGTCCTGGAGATAGAAAAGGATAGAAAAGACTATACAAAGATAGAAATGGATAGATTAGTAGAGATTGAAAAGGATAAGCGTGTAAAAGAGATAGGTAAGGATTCAAATGATTAGACCAGGGATAGACATGGATAGTAAAGTAGGGATTGAAAAAGATAGGCGCTGCTATAGATTGCGAAAGGAATAGAAAAGGATTACTTTTGATAAGCGGGGAATAAAGAAAAATTGGCGTGGATAGATGGAGGATAGGAAATTATTGACGAAGATAGACAAAGGATACAGAAAGATAGAAATATTGAGATTCAAAAGGAAAGAGATTATTGTAGATTAGAAAAGAAATAGAAATAGATTGGCATGGGTAGGGATGGATACATTTGGATTCATTTTTTCTTTCTACTTAAATCCTGAAGATTTAACAAGATTCAAATAGATAGACTTTCTATCTTTTTAATCCTAACAGGACAAGTGGAAATTACCAGATTGAGCTACTTACAACTGGCACGGTACACTACCAGTTGTAATTTGCCAGTATTGGGTAGCCAAAGCTAGCGTAGTACAAAATACATCATTTTGAAAAGCTTGTTTTCCTCACTCCGAAAGTTTTGCAAGAAATTCTCCTTTATTACAATTTCGCAACGAAATACTCGTCATGTATGACTATTCTAAAAATGACACTTATCTCTTATTTCAGACGTGGAACTCAATATGTAGAGAGACTAAGATCCATCACTGTACCAATAATGCATCACCGTGACTGTGCAAATAGGTACCGGAATCATTTCATGGTATCAGATAAACATATTTGCACATATCATCCAAACAGACGCTGTGGTCATACTGATGGTGGTGCACCTTTAATTGTCGACAATGCTCTGGTTGGGATTTACCTTTGGACTCCGCTAATTCAAGGTCAATCGAGTCCTGATGTTTTCGCAGATATAAAAGATCTGGAATATGGTCAGTGGATCAGGAATAACATAGTTTAGACTATTCGAAAGATAGAAAATGCATCTTGATTAGAAATACCGTTAGATCCCAATAGAAACCTATTAGAACATGGGCTGATACCTGGGGGTAAATGGAGTCCTAGACGATTTTTACAAACGGGTCTTGACCCAATGCTCAAAGTTTCTAAATTGATCAAGAAATTTTCCTAGAATCGGGTTCTAAATGTTCTAATCAGGTTCTATACGCACCAATTGGGTTCTACACGGGTTCTAAATGGGATCAATAAATTATGCATCAATCGGGTTCTTTGTGGGTTGTACCTGGACCTAAAAAGGGTTTTAGAAGGTTCTAAATGGATTTGTAGACTGTTTTTGTAATTGGGCAGTCTTTAAGAAAAAATAACTGATTCTAATCCAAACACTGGACATGAGAAGTGCTTCAAAGCGTGCACGAAATATCTGTTTCACAATAGTGTATCACAACCATTATACAATCTTGCTACGTAAGTAAAACTAATATTTAAAGAAATAAATATTTCTACATAAAAATTTTATCCTTGTATTTCTTATTGCCAAATTTACGATCCCCTGTGAGTAGAATATATAAATATCGCTCTGTACTGCGCAAAATCATTCGACATTTTAAAAAAGTTTGACCTCTAAAGAAGAAGTCTTTTTAAAGATGTACAAGATGGCACATAAAAATCTCTGTCTTTTCATTCTTTGTGTAATTTTCTGTCAAGGGATTGTTGAAGTTTTTTCAGAAGACGTTGGTAAGTTTGTTTTTCACATATCTAGAATAAAATCCTAACTCTTGAATAACACCATATGGTATATTAATTTAGCAAATACTTGCAGACGAATCGAACTCTCTCGTACCTAGAAAACGAAATAGACGAAATCCGAGTGTGAGAGAAAATGCACCTTTCATTGTAGACATAATACACTTCCCGGTTAATGTTTCAATGGGTGCAGGTGCTATACTGTCAAAACACACTGTCATTACAACAACTGTCCTTGTTGGTTTTATTGATATAACAACTATCAAAGTACTTGCTGATGGTGTACATCTCGATGTGATAGAGTCTCACACGAACCATGGCCATAATGCACATAGTGAAAATCATGGTCTTGCCTTGCTCACTGTTAAGCAAGGTTTCATCTTTAGCAGACAGGTTAGCCCAATAGCTTTGCACACTGAACCTTTGCTGTCAGGCACACGTGCTGTTGTTTTTTCTTGGGGATGCGGCACTTCAACTTCGTAAGTGGATATCTTAACTATTAATATTTTAAATAGGACGTCCATGTCTGTCCAATTAAGGTCCAAAAGACGACTGATGACTTAATGAAGTCTTTTGGACGTGAGACGTCCTTAGGACATCAATTGGACTGACATGGGCGTCCTAAGGATGACTTTAGGGCGACTATGTCTGTCCAACTTATGTCCTAAAGACGACACACATCCAGAAAACGTTTTTAAGACATGAGACGTCTTTAGGACATCAATTGGACTGACATGGACGTCCTAAGGATATCTTTATGGCGACTATGTCTGTTCAACTTATGTCCTAAAAATGACTCACGTCCATAAAACGTCTTTACGACATGAGACGTCTTTAGGACATCAATTGGACTGACATGGGCGTTCTAACGATGTCTTTAGGACGTCTATGTCTGTCCAATTGATGCCCAAAAGACAACTGCTATCTTAAAGACGTCTTTTAGACATGAGACGTCTTTTCGACATCAGTTGGACTGACATGGACATTCTAAGGATCTCTTTAGGACGTTTATGTCTTTAGGACGTCCATGTCCGTCCAACTTATGTCCTAAAGACGAATCACGTCCATAAAATGTCTTTAAGACGCGAGAAGTCTCTAGGACATCAATTGGACTGACATGGGCGTCCTAAGGATATCTTTATGGCGACTATGTCTGTCCAACTTATGTCCTAAAAATGACTCACGTCCATAAAACATCTTTACGATATGAGACGTCTTTAGGACATCAGTTGGACTGACGTGGACGATGTAAGGATGTCTTTAGGACGTTTATGTCTTTAGGACGTTCATGTCTTTAGGACGTTCATGTCTGCCCAACTTATGCCCTAAACACGACTCACGTCCAGAAAACGTCTTTAAGATATGAGACGTCTTTAGAGCATCAATTGGACTCAGTTAGGCATTCTAAAGATGTCTTTAGGACGTCCAAAAGAGGACGAATGTCTTAAAGACGTTTTTTGGACTCCAAACGTCTTTAGGACATCAATTGGACTGACATGGGCGTCCTAAGGATATCTTTATGGCGACTATGTCTGTCCAACTTATGTCCTAAACACGACACACTTCCAGAAAATGTCTTTAAGACATGAGACGTCTTTAGGGCATCAATTGGACTCACATGGGCGTTCTAAGGATGTATTTAGGACGTCCATGTCTGTCCAATTGATGTCCAAAAGACGACAGCTGTCTTAAACACGTCTTTTGGAAGTGAGACGTCTTTATGACACCAGTTGGACTGACATGGACGTTCTAAGGATGTCTTTAGGACGTTTATGTCTTTAGGACGTCCATGTCCGTCCAACTTATGGCCTAAAGACGAATCACGTCCAAAAAATGTCTTTAAGACATGAGACGTCTTTAGGACATCAATTGGACTGACACGGGCGTCGTAAGGATATCTTTATGGCGAATATGTCTGTCCAACTTATGTCCTAAAGACGAAACACATCCAGAAAACGTCTTTAAGACATGAGACGTCTTTAGGGCATCAATTGGAGTCAGATAGGCGTTCTAAGGATGTCTTTAGAACCTCTACGTCTGTCCAACTTATGTCCTAAAAATGACTCACGTTCATAAAACATCTTTACGATATGAGACGTCTTTACGACATCAGTTTGACTGGCATGGACGTTCTAAGGATCTCTTTAGGACATTTATGTCTTTAGGACGTCCATGTCCGTCCAACTTATGTCCTAAAGACGAATCACGTCCATAAAATGTCTTTTGGCCTCGAAATGTCTTAGGACATCAATTGGACTCACATGGGCGTTTTAAGAATGTATTTAGGACGTCTACGTCTGTTCAACTTATGTCCTAAAAATGAGTCACATCCATAAAACGTCTTTACGACATGAGACGTCTTTAGGACTGACATGGGCGTTCTAACGATGTCTTTAGGACGTCTATGTCTGTCCAATTGATGCCCAAAAGACAACTGCTATCTTAAAGACGTCTTTTAGACATGAGACGTCTTTTAGACATGAGACGTCTTTTCGACATCAGTTGGACTGACATGGGCGTTCTAAGGATGTCTTTAGGACGTTTATGTCTTTAGGACGTCCATGATTGTCCAACTTATGCCCTAAAGACGAATCACGTCTATAAAATGTCTTTAAGACAATGAGATGTCTTTAGGACGTCTTTAGAATACTTTAGGACGTCAATATCAGTCCAATTGGAGTCCAAAAGAGGACGAATGCCTTAAAGACGTCTTTTGGACTCTTAACGTCTTGAGGACATCAATTGGACTGACATGGGCGTTCTAACGATGTCTTTAGGATGTCCATATCTGTCTAATTGATATCCAAAAGACGTCAGACATGGACGTCCTAAAGACATAAACGTCCTAAAGAGATCCTTAGAACCCCCATGTCAGTCCAACTGATGTTCTAAAGACGAATCACGTCCATAAAATGTCTTTTGGACTCGAAATGTCTTAGGACATCAATTGGACTCACATGGGCGTTTTAAGAATGTATTTAGGACGTCTACGTCTGTTCAACTTATGTCCTAAAAATGAGTCACGTCCATAAAACGTCTTTACGACATGAGACGTCTTTAGGACATCAATTGGACTGACATGGGCGTTCTAACGATGTCTTTAGGACGTCTATGTCAGTCCAATTGATGTCCTAAAGAAGTCTCGCGTCTTAAAGACATTTTCTGGACGTGATTCGTCTTTTCGACATCAGTTGGACTGACATGGACATTCTAAGGATCTCTTTAGGACGTTTATGTCTTTAGGACGTCCATGCCCGTCCAACTTATGTCCTAAAGACGAATCACGTCCAGAAAATGTCTTTAAGACGCGAGACTTCTTTAGGACATCAATTGGACTGACATGGGCGTCCTAAAGATATTTTTATGGCGACTATGTCTGTCCAACTTATGTCCTAAAGACGACACACATCCAGAAAACGTCTTTAAGACATGAGATGTCTTTAGGACATCAATTGGACTGACATGGGCGTGCTAAGGATGTCTTTAGGACGTTTATGTCTTCAGGACGTCCATGTTTGTCCAACTTATGCCCTAAAGACGAATAACGTCTATAAGATGTCTTTAAGACAATGAGATATCTGTAGGACGTCTTTAGAATACTTTAGGACGTCAATATCAGTCCAATTGGAGTCCAAAAGAGGACGAATGTCTTAAAGACGTCTTTTGGACTCTTAACGTCTTGAGGACATCAATTGGACTGACATGGGCGTTCTAGCGATGTCTTTAGGATGTCCATTTCTGTCCAATTAATGTCCAAAAGACGATTCATGTCTTAAAGACGTCTTTTGGACTCTTAACGTCTTGAGGACATCAATTGGACTCACATGGGCGTTCTAAGGATGTCTTAAGGACGTCCATATCTGTCTAATTGATATCCAAAAGACGTCAGACATGGACGTCCTAAAGACATCTTTAGAACGCCCATGTCACTCCAATTGATGTCCAAAAGACTGCTGTCTTAAAAACGTCTTTTGGACGTGAGACGTCTTTAGGGCATCAGTTGGACTGACATGGGGGTTCTAAGGATTTCTTTAGGACGTTTATGTCTGTCCAATTGATGTCCAAAAGACGACTGCTGTCTTACAGACGTCTTTTGGACGTGAGACGTCTTTGGACATCAATTGGACTGACATGGACGTTCTAAGGATGTCTTTAGGATGTCCTCAAGATGTCATTGTCTTTTTGACCACCGTGTCATCTAAAAATTTGCTTACTTAATTTCAGACATGGAACAAGTGGTCCACTATCATTAGAATCCTTCAATGCAGTGGTAATGCCTCATCGGGACTGTACACGTCTCTATGAAAATGAGCATGTGATTTCAGATAAAGACATCTGTGCATTTGGTGGAATCAATGGTTGTCGTCATATTAGTGTAGGTGCACCTTTCGTTGTCAACAGCCGTCTGGCTGGACTTTACTCTTGGACAGGAAGGTCTCCAAATCATATTAATCCTGATGTTTATATAATGGTTCAGCATCTCGAATTTGTCCAATGGATCAGACGTAATATTGTTAAAAATGTTTAAGTTTTGCAGTAGAACAGAGGTGTCTAAAAATATAACTTGGATGAGGAAAATTATTCATTTATTTGTAATAAGTACGCACAATGGAGAATCGTAAAATAAATGTTTATTTGAAAATGTATTTACGTAAATGTAATTTAGTCCAATAAGAAAAATCCTTAAAAATTGCCCAAAAATCTTCAAAATCATTAATCTGTTAAAATCTATATTAAAATTTTTGAAAATATCTAAAAATTACAAGAATCCTCTTGAAGTTTCCTGATAATAAATATTTTTCTATATCATTAGAAATTTCATCCACTTCCTAAAAATCCTTAAAATTTTACGAAATTTTTTAAAAACTATAAAAATCTGTAAACCCATAAAATTTTACGAAAACCTTTTAAATCCTGATGACTTCTACAAAATCTTTTAAAATTCATAAAAATCTATTGAAAACCGATTGAAATCGATTAAAATTCGTGAAAATCTTAAAATTTCCAGAAACTTCTTGAAAATCTTTCAAATTTTATGATAACAATTTAATTTGCTTTTTATCCTTGAAAATCCATTAAAAGTATTAGAATTCTAATCGAATCCATAAATATTCCACAATATCTTTTAAAAATAGTAAAAATATTCTGAAATTTCCTTTAAAACGTTAAAACAGTTAGAAATATATCAAATTCCATGAAATCATTTAATATTTTCACAAAAACTTTTACAGGTCAGAAAAATATCTTGAAATCACTTGAAATTATGAGAAATCTCATAAATTTTGTAAAATCTCTCGCAATTCATAGAAACATTTTTAAATATCTTTAAATTCCCTGGAATTCCAGGAAAACATTTAAAATTCCTGAAAACCCCGCAAAACGTCTGCAAAACTTTTAAAATCCCTGAAAATTTCACGAAAACCCCAGAAATTGCTTAAATTCGTTGAAATCTTTAAAAATTCTTAGAAACCTCTTAAAATCCCTCAAAACATCAAAAAATTTATAATCTCTTAAAACCCCTCAGAATTCTTAAAAGTCTCTTAAAATTGCCTAAATTCCTTTAAAATTTCACGAAACACCCTAAAATCTCTTTAAATTTTACGAAATCTTTTTAAAATCCTAAAAATCTTTTACTTTCATAAAAATCACTTAAAATCGTCAAAATCTCTTAAACCTTCTATAAACCTCTTGAAATTCCTCTATAAAAAATTGATTCCTCTCTAAAAAAATGGATCGTCTTTAAAAATGTCTCTAAACTCTCGCACACATTATAATTTCAAATCCGATTCACTTTGGAACGCCTTGAAGTCCCAAGAAGAAAAACAAAATAATCTTGGGTGTTGGTTTCCTAGTCTTGCTAAAAATCAATAATAAACTTATAAAATCACCCTATTTCATAGTTTGTATTAGGTAGAGAACAAACAGTCTATTCATCGAGGTGTAAACTCCTTGCAACTTGGTTCATTCCATTCCCCCTAAGTCAAGACGATAAATTTCGATAGACAGCTCCATACTTCATGCTGTTTAGCGTAGGTATAAACTTTCAAGGTGTATTCCCTTTTCATTGATCCGGTCGATCCTCGGTGATGTGTTCGATTTCCACGGATTTTAAAGTCATTTCAACTCCGCTGTATTTCCGGATGTTGTGTAATACAGCTTCGCCTGGTAGTCGATGCACGGATTATATGGAGCACCATACTTTTAGTTTGCGATTTGAGAATGCGGGCGGGCTTTCCTTGGCACGCTGCTTGCGTGATTTACATGAACGCATGATTTATTTATGTCTCTCCACCCGGCAAACAAGTAGAATTTTATAGCAGCGACCTTTACGATCAGCTTCAACTTCCGCTGGAGCACTCGTCGAACTTTATTAAGGATACAGTCCGCCTCTGACGATCCTGTCGTATTGAATTTTACAAGGTTATATATTCCGTTATACGTCCACTTCTCAACGAGCATGAACTTCCAGCACGAAAAGATGGCGATATGAGACGCAAGGAAGTCGACCAAGAAAATAAGGCTGTAAATATAGAAGAGGAGAAAATCTTGGGCAAGACTCCAGTAGTGGTAAGGCGCTTCAAACACAATGGAAAATATTTTTGTGTAATATAATATACGTACTTTATAATACCTACTTCATTATAAAATAATAATATTAACAATATAAATTAATATTTATATTAATTAATTATATTAAAAGTCAATTATTATTTAATAATACTTTATTACGTCTGAGCGGCGAAAATACTTTTCATTTATACGGCGAGTGTAGCGGAGTGGGAGTGGAGTGAGAGTGGGGGAAGCGCGGAGACCGAGAAACTGCGTCTCGCGCATCTCCCACCATGCAGTTCTTCTCCCCCCACCCGCGCGACTCTCCGAAGCCTGCTGAGTATAAAAGGCGAGCGCACTTCGTCTAGCGTCATTCCGCTAGGCTCCTCAGCCAAGGTAGCTAGCTCTAATCACTCTGGGTACGGAGTCTGAGTTAGCGTTGCTACTGGGTTTCCAAAAATTACGAAATTTTATATAATTATATATAATATATTATAATATTATATCCCATATCAGACTGTTAGTTGATTTAGCGGTACATTTAAAATTCAACTAAAATGAGTCAAAAGAAATGCTAATAAAATTTTTAATGATTACAATTTTCTGCACAGCGCAACATAAACATTCTGAGTTGTCAATTGATTACTACGATCTACGCATGTGGACAACGTTGTGAACGATGTTATTCCTGATCCATGGCCCGTATTCCAAACTTTGCAGGACCACATAAACATCTGGACTCTGGCGATTTGGAAGTGGCTCTCTCCAAAGGTGAAGTCCTGCCAGGTGATCGTCGACAACTAAAGGTGCACCGGCATCAGTATGTCCACATCTTTTGTTTTCATCAAATGTGCAAATGTCATTATCTGAAATTACCATACGACCTCGGTAGCTATTTGCACAGTCACTGTGCTTCATAATAGGGACAGTGATTGATCTTAGCCTACAATGATAGTTGGTTCCACGTCTGAAATGAAGAAAACGATTTTTAGACCTCTGAAGCACATTCTGCATTCCAGTCAAGTAAAATATGAGTTTTTCCCTGCTGGAAGTAAAGAGATAGAAAGGGATAGAACTTCTCTATCCCTTCCAAGTATCCATTTTGCATCCCCAAACCGATATCCCTTTCTATCCACAATTCTATCCCTGTATCCAGTGATATTTATCTTTTTCTATCCCTCAGTCTATCTCTTACTGGTAATATCTATCTCTTCCTATTCCCCAGTCTATCTCTATTTCTGGTAATGTCTATCTCTTTCTATCTCTTAGTCTATTTATTCGCAAAAAAATGTTATTCCTCTCTATCCCTTTTTATCTCTTGTCTATTTCCGCCTATCTCTTTGTCTCTCCATATCAATACACATCAACGCCTATCTCTTTAAATTTCAATTTTAATCTCCAGTTCTCTATCTTTTTCTATCTTTTGTCTATCCTATCTATTTCAATGTCAGCTACTTCTAAAAATAGGCTGGGACAGAAATCAGGGAATTGAAATATATAGCAGTAAATTTCGATTGACAAGGAAATAGAAATAGATAGATAAGGATAGGGAAGAGATTGAAAGGGAAAGACAAGTGGGTTTAAAAGAGATTGGAGTGAATTCTGATTGATGAGAAGAAAGAAAGGTATAGGTGATAATAGGAGAGAGATAGAAAGGAATAAAGAAGTGGGGATTGACAGAGATAAGAGCGAATTGAGATTGACAAGGAAACAGAAAGGGATAGATTAGAATATGCGAAAAATGGGAAGAATTATGGGTTGGGGATTGAAAGTGATAGACAAAAACGGTGATTGACAAAGTGATAGAAAGAGATAGGCATTGGCGTGGATTGAGATTGAGGTAGAAAGAGATAAACGGAGGTATACAAGAGATAAAAAGGGATAGAAAAGAAGAGATTTCAAGAGATAAACGTGAACGTGGATTGAAGTAGAGATAGAAAGGGATATAGAAATATAGAATGTATATAGAAGGGATATAGAAGGGATGTAAAGTGGAGATAGAAATAGATAGATGAGGACAGGGGAGAGATTGAAATAGACCGAAAAGTGGAATTAAAAGTGATTGGAGCGAATTTTGATTGACAAGGAGACATCAAGGGATAGATTAGAATATGCAAAAAATAGAAAGGAATATACATGTGGCGATTGAAAGTTATAGGCGTGGTTGTCGATTGAATATAATGATTGAATATAATATAATGAATATAATATATATATATATATATATAGAAGTAGGAATTAGAAAAAGATAGAGAAGTGAAGATAGAAAGAAATAGGCGGATATAGACAAGAGAAAGAAAGATATAGGCGGAAATAGACAAGGGATAGAAATGAGGGGATTCAAAGAGATTAGCGTAGATGTGGAATGGATTGGAGATAAAAAGGGATAGACAGGTATTTACGGAGATTGAAAGAGATAGCAGGAGATAGAGAAGAGATAGAAAGAGATAGGCTGAGATAGAAAAGTGATAGAAAGGGATAGGAATGAAGAGATTAAAAGAGATAAGCGTGGATGTGGATTGACACAGGTAATAGAAAGAGATAGGGGGGATAGTAAAGACAGAAAGGGATAAACCAGTGGGATCTGAAAGAGATAAGACAAAATTGAGATATACAAGTAGATAGAAAGGGATAGAAAAGAAAAGATGAGAAACAGAAAGGAATAGAGATGTGGGGATTGAAAAAGATAGGAGCAAGTTTAATTCAGAGGGATGCAAAAAGAGATAGACTGAAATAGACGAGAGATAGATAGAGATAGATAAAGATAGAGAAATGCAGATTGAAAGAGAGAGGTGTGGAAGTGGAATTAAATTGAGATATAAAGGGATAGAGAACTGGAGATTAAATGAGATAAAAGCGAATTGAGATTGATAGGGATATTGAAAGGGATAGGCAGGCATATACGGAGAAGGAGAGAGTTAGAGAAGTGGGGATTGAAAGAGATAGGAGAGAAATAATATTGACAAGCAGATAAAAAGTGATAAACCGGGATAGACAATAGGTAGAAAGAGATAAACAAGTGGGGATTGAAAGAGTTGATTAGGATTGAGATGGAGGTAGAAAGGGATAGAGAACTGGAGATCAAAAACGATAAAAGCGAATTGAGATTGGCAAGGAAATAGAAATGGAGAGATAGGTATATACGGATAATGAAAGAAGGAGAGAAGTGAAGATTCAAAGAGATAGGTGTTGATGTTGATTGATATAGAGATTGAAAGAGATTGGCGGAGATAGACAAGAGATATAAAGGGATAGAAGAGAGGAGATTCCAAGAGATAGGCGTAGAAGTTTAATGGAATGGAGATTGAACGGGATAGACAGGTATATACGGAGGTTGAAAGAGATAAATTCGAATTGAGATAGACAAGGAGATAGAAAGGGATAGACAAGAATGGACGAGAAATAGGAAGATATAGGGAAATAGGGATTGAAAGGGATTGGAGCAATTTAAATCCAGGGGGGATAAAAAGAGAAAGAAAGTAATAGGCGAGAGATAGATAGAAATAGAAAAATGCGGATTCAAAGAGATAACCGTAGATGTGGATTGAAATGGAGATAGAAAGGGATAGAGAACTGGAGATCAAAAACGATAAAAGCGAATTGAGATTGGCAAGGAAATAGAAATGGAGAGATAGGTATATACGGATAATGAAAGAAGTAGAGAAGTGAAGATTCAAAGAGATAGGTGTTGATGTTGATTGATATGGGGATTGAAAGAGATTGGCGGAGATAGACAAGAGATATAAAGGGATAGAAGAGAGGAGATTCAAAGAGATAGGCGTAGAAGTTTAATGGAATGGAGATTGAACGGGATAGACAGGTATATACGGAGGTTGAAAGAGATAAATTCGAATTGAGATAGACAAGGAGATAGACAAGAATGGATATAGAGAAATGGGAATTCAAAGGGATAGGAGCAATTTGAATCCAGAAGGAGATAGACAGAGATAGAAAGTAATAGACGAGAGATAGATAGAGATAGAGAAATGCGGATTCAAAGAGATTCAATCCATATCTATGGATTGAAATGGAGATAGAAAGGGATAGGATTTCTATCTCTTTACTTCCAGCAGGAGCAATAATATTCAACATACTATGGAAAACTTACGGTGCTGAGGGGTTGTATCCCCAACCATAAATAGTAGCAGGCATGCCTGTCAGCAAAGGTCCTTGGTGCAATTGTATTGGGCCAGTTTTTGAGTCAAAGACAATAGCTGGGTGAACAGTGAGCAAGGCAATTCCATCACCAATATTACGACCATGATTGCCCAGGTGTTTCTTTATCGATATTACATTGTGTTCTGCTCCAAGATGATAATATGATGAACCGACGAGTACTGTGATTTCATAAATAGTAACACACTTAGCAACTGTGATGACTGTGTACTTCGACAGTATAGCACCTACGCAAATTCTGGCATGACCCTCAGCTTTTCGGATATTCGCTACGTAGGGAGCATCTCCATTCCTCAGTGGTACGTCTCCACCCTCCTCTAAATTAATCACGCGTTTGCTGCGAACGAGATGATCTGATGATTCGTCTGCTAGTATTTGATATATACACAAGATTCCACAAAGAATTAGAAGACACAATATTTTTAGTACCATGTTGTTCACTAAATGATCAGATGATGTAATTCTACTTTTTGCAACTGCTGGGCTGAAGACGTGGCCAATGTAAAAAGCGTTCTTCTTTTATTGTGGAAATTTTTTGGAATGTGGATTTATTTTATTTCCATAAGCTTTAATTAATATATTAAGTTGTTTTTAGGCAATCATTGCGAAAAGCACTAAAGTTTCACGAGGTGGGTAGTAAACATTTTTATTTGCATTCAAGAGCAGACTAACTCGCAAACACAACGTAGCAGAAAAATAATGAGAATTATTAGGAAATACTGTTAGAAAAAAAAACTGATAAAAATTTAATGACTAGGGAGTAAATTCTTTTCAATATACGATTATGTTGTAAAATTAATCTTAGATTAATATTAGATAATAGATTGATTGTTCAATTGATGTGACTATAGAGGAAAGGAATTTAGTGAAATTTGAGAGAGCCTTTATTTTGGATTTCTTGAAAAAACAGTATATTAATTTTTACATTTTTAACAGTGAACTGGATACCAGTTTTGAAGTATGTTGGACAATCAAAGATGAGTGGATCCAAGAGTATTCGATCAGAAACAAGAACAGAAGCCAACTTCGAGATGAGCTGGAAACAAGAGCAGGAATTAGAGACATGGGAAATATTGAAATTGATCTGTGAACATCGCAACAGATCAGCACAACAAGATCAACAACTCAAGCTCTCTAAAGTTTTAAACAACTATTCTGCTCTATGAGTTTCGGCCACGTTGTGAATTATGTTATTCCTTATCCAAGGTCCATATTCCAAACTTTGCAAGACAAGAAAAACATCAGGACTAATACGACCTGGAATTTCTTCCCTCCAAAGGTAGAGTCCAGCCAGGCGATCGTCGACAACTAAAGGTGCACCACCATCAGTATGACCACATCTTCTGTTTGGATGATAAGTGCAAATGTCATTATCTGAAATCCTCATATGACCTTGGTAGCTATTTACACAGTCCCTGTGATTCATAATCGGTACAGTGATTCTTCTTAGATCTAAAGTATAGTTGGTGCCGCGTCTGAAATAAATAAAACCAAGTTTTAGCCATATGAAGGACATCTAGCTTTGCAGATCTTGCACATCTGGACTCACGTCCAGAAAACGTCTTTAGGACATGAGACGTCTTTTGGGCATCAATTGGACTGACCTGGACATGCTACGGATGACCTTAGAACGTCCTCAAGATGTCAAGGTCTTTTTGCCCACTGGGCAAGACCTTTCATATCTTTTTATCAAATAATAGACAACTTACGGTGATTTGGGGTTGCTTCCCCAACCAAAAACAGTAGCATGCATGTTTGGCAACAAAATTCCTTGGTGTAATTGTATTGAATTAATTTTTGAGCTAAATAAGAAAGCTGGTGCAACAGTCAGCAGAGCAATTCCATCGTTATTTGTTCGCTGATGATTACCGAGGTGTATATTTTTCGCTATTACATCGTGTTCTATTCCACGATAACTATGTGATGAACCAGCGAATACTTTCAGTGCCGACGCTTCAAAACGATGAACACAATTAGCAATTGTGATGACAGTGTGCCTGGAGAGTATATTACCTACGCAAAATGTATCTTGACCACGAGGTTTTTTTATATTCACCACGTAGGGAGCTACTCCACTCGATACAGGTGCGTCTTCACCAGGCTCCAAATTAATTACGCGTTTTCTGCGGACGAGATGAGCCGAGGATTCATCAGCTAGTATTTGAAGTACACACAAAATTCCACACAGAATTAAAAGAGGATATTTTTTTTTTGACATATTGTGCACTGAGTTAGGCTGTTCAGATGAGAAAATTCTTCTTTTTTCTGTAAGCGAAACTGAAGACGTGGCCAATTTACAAAGCGTTCTTCTTATATTATCTAAATTTTATATTTGCAAAGTGGAAGTATTCCACTTTTTGAAGCTCTAATCTACGTGCAAAACGTCGCAAGGAATTGTGACGATAAACCGTACAGAGTCTTGAGTTGAATCATAAATAAGTTTATTTGCTCTAATGATAAGGCTAACTCGCAACTCTACCTGATACAGAAACTATGAAAATATATCAAATATACAAGGAAAAAATTCGTGATCGAATTTTTCTTTATCTGTCGTTGACTTTTGAATACGTCAAGAGTTTTTTCAATATTTTGTATTTTTTTAAATCTGAAGAAGTGAAGGAACTTTCTAAAGAAAGTGAAGAAAACTTTTCTTGACTTGGTCGAAATGTTGAGTTATAAAAATTTTTATGAAATACCTACAGTACTGCAAAAACATCCGGGCAAATAGAATCTGTAGTAACAAGTTGTTAAAAAAGAATTAAACGTGTTATTGAACAACTCAGTGGGCAAAAAGACATTGTCATCCTGAGCACGTCCTAAAGACATCCTTGTGACGTCTAAGTCTGTCCTAAAGACGACTCACGTCCAGAAAACGTTTTTAAGACATGAGACGTCTTTTGAACAATTGGATTGATTGAAAATCAATTGGACTGACATGGACGTCCTAAGAATGTCTTTAGGACGTCTTTAGGATGTCAATATTGTCAATTTCTTCTTGTTCACTGGGAAGGAGATAATTGAACCCTGCGATGAGCTCCAAACAAGACATTAGAAATTAACAGAGTGGAATATATAAACTCAATGGGTTTTCCAGTGATTATTTTGATCCTCCCATGCGGACGACGTTATAAATGATATTATTCCTGATCCATGGTGCGTATTCCAAAGATTGCAGGATTAAAAAAACATCCGGACCAATCCGATTTGGAAGTTGAGCCCTCCCAAGGTGAAGTCCAGCCAGTTGATTGTTGACAACTAAAGGTGCACCGGCATCAGTATGACCACATCTCTTATTTTCATCATATATGCAAATATCATTATCTGAAATCCTCATATAGCCTCGGTAGCTATTTACACAGTCCCTGTGACTCATAATCGGTACAGTGATTGATCTTAGTCTGGCATGATATATGGTTCCACGTCTGAAATCAATAAAACTAATTTTTAGACCATGAAGCAGATCTTGAATTCAACTAAAGTAAAATTCACTAAATTAAAATATCCCTGTTGGAAGTAAAAATATAGAGAGTAGAAAATATTAAAAAAGCAGAAAAGATTTAAATCTTTTTCAATCTTCAGGTTTGAAATAGAAAGACAAAATGAATCCAAATGTATCCGTCCCTATCCATGCCAATCTATTTCTATTTCTTTTCTAATATACAATAATTTCTATCCAAGCTAATTTTTCTTTATTCTCTGCGTATTCACATTAATCCTTTTCTATATCTACTAATCTATCCATTTCAATCTTTATCATTCAATCCATTTCTATTCTTTTACAGTCTTTTTAATTCTTTCCTATCTCTCTTGAAGTGTATTTTAAGTGTATCATTTTGGATCACAATTTTTAATTGTGATCCAAACACTTTTTAATCTGTCATCCCAATCCGAATGAATCTGAAATCAATCTGAACGAATTTTAATCCTTTTCTATCCATAGTTATAAACTGAAGTTACGGCTCAATCCTTTTCAATCCATGGCTCCTAATCCGATTGAATCCGAAACTAAACCGATCTCACATTTCAATCTGAACGAATCCGAGCTTCATCAAAAAAGAATTTTAAATCCTTTTTAATCCCTTCCAATCCGTTAGTCTCTACAAAGTTGAATCCGAATGAATCTGACTTTAAATCGAATGAATCCAATTGAATCCGATAGCAAACCGAATGAATCCGATTCTAATCCGAACAAAGTTTCAATCCTTTTCAATTTTCAATCCGATAAAATTCCGAAATACTTTCAATCCTTTTCAATCCGTAACCAACAAAAATTTTCGTCCGAATTAATCCGATATTCAATCCATACACACTTTTTAATCCGTTATCCTAATCCGAATTAATCCGAAATCAATCCGAACGAATTTTAATCCTTTTCTATCCGTAGTTCTAAACTGAAGTTACCGTTTAATCCTTTTCAATCCGTGGCCCCTAATTCGAATGAATCCAAAATTTGTCCGATTACATTTTTCAATCCGTGCGTCTAATCCGATTGAATCCGAAACTAAACCGATCTCACATTTCAATTCGAACGGTTAATCCGAATGAATCTGAGCATCATAAAAAAGATTTTTTAATCCTTTTTAATTCTTTCCAATCCGTCAGTCTCTACAAAGTTGAATCCGAATGAATCCGACTTTAAACCGAATGAATCCGATTCTAATCCGAACAAAGTTTCAATTCTTTTCAATCCGATTCCCAATCCGAATTAATCCGATAAAATTCCGAAATTCCAACAAAAATTTCAGTCCGAATTAATCCGATATGCAACCCGTTCACACTTTTCAATCCGTTATCCCAATCCAAATTAATCCCAAATCAATCCGAACTAATATTAATCCTTTTCTATCCGTAGTTCTAAACTGAAGTTACCGCTCAATCCTTTTCAATCCGTGCCCTTAATCCTAATTAATCCGAAATAAATGCGAACTACTTTCAATCCTTTCCAGTCCGCAGCTTTAATCCGAATGAATCCGAAATCAATCCGAACTTATTTTCTATCTTTTCCAATCCAAATGAATCTGAAAAAGTTGTGACTAATCACTTAAAAATAAAATTTATAATAAAAAAATGTAAGTTCAAATATGTCACTGAACAGCATCCTTCACTTTAAATTGAAATCCTTGCTTCGATCTCGGATTGGATCGGATTCATTCGGATTGAAATCCTTCCTTAAACCTCGGATGAGATCTGATTCATTAAGATTAAAATCCTTTCTTTGACTTCGGATTAGATCGGTTTCATTTGGAATAAAATTCTTCTGTTAACCTCGGATTAAATGTGATTCATTCCGATTGAAATCCTTTCTTTGAGCTCGGATTAAATCTGATTCATTAGGATTGAAATCCTTTCTTTGACTTGGGATTAGATTGGTTTCATTCGGATTGAAATTCTTCCTTTAACCTCGCAATCAGTCGGATAAAAATTTTGGATGACTTCGGATTCAATCGGATAGAAATTGAGGATAGACCGCGGATTAGGTCGGATTAGAATCCTATTTCTCATTTCAATTTAAATCGGATAGGAATCCTTAGATCGACCTCGGGTTGATTAGGATAGGAATCTTTGATCGGACTTTGGATTAGATCGGAATGAAACTATTTGCTTCGGATACAAATTCCGGAATGAAATTGATTCAAAAGGATTTTTTTCTATCCGAATCTTCCGCCAGGGTATACTATCAACTCTATCCATTTCATTCTTTACCATTCAATACATTTCTATCCTTGTATAGTCTTTTCAATCCTTTCATATCTCTCTTGAAGTATTTTAAGTCTATCCTTTTCAGTCGCTACGTTTCTATCCGTCTCTATTGTTAATCTAATCATTTCAATCCTTTTCTATCCTTTTTATAATCTACTAGGAAGTCTATCCTTTTCAATCCATATCTTTATGTCCTCATTTATGAACGTATAATAATTTCAATCCTTCTCTATCCCATTTGAAGTATACTATCAAGTCTATCCATTTCAATATACAATAGTGATTATACTGACAAAGAGATTGAAAAAGATAGAGTTAGATAAACAAGGGATAGATTGAGATAATGCTCTTTTGAATGATTGATACTGTGTTTTACAATACAACTCTTAAATCCTTAAAATAATATTTATGTACCAAATATTATATTTAAAATATTATTATGAATGTTCAAAGTTTGATAATTAATAAGTTTATAACTAAGTATAGAAAAAAAATTCCAAATCGGAGGTAGAAAGATATTCCCATTTTTTTGGAAGAGATAGACTCAAAGCTAGAAAAAAATGCAGAAAATGGATAGAACAGATTCAAATTTTTTGAAAAGGATATAAAATCTGTATCCTTTTCTATACAATTTCTATTCCTTTTCTATCTTTTTACTTCCAACAGGGCTGAGCTTTCATTAATATTCAACATATTATGAAAAACTTACGGTGCTGTAGGGTTGCATCCCCAACCAAAAATAGTAGCTGGCATGTCTGTCAGCAAAGGTCCTTGATGCAATTCTATTGAGCCAGTTCTTGAGTTGAAGACGATAGCTGGGTGAACAGTGAGCAAGGCAACGCCATCGTTATTTGCACGCTGATGATTACCCATACGTATATTTTTCATAATAACATTGTGACGAATTCCAAAATGTAGATATGATGAACCAACGAGTACTTCGATTGAAGATGCAACATACTCACTAACACAGTCAGCAATCGTGATAACGGTGTGCGTCGACAGTATAGTACCTACGCAAAGAGTAATATGACCACTAGTTCTTCTTATATGAACTACGAAAGGAGCATCTCCATTCTGCAATGGTACGTCTCCACCTTCCTCTAAATTAATCACGCGTTTGCTGCGAACGAGATGATCCAAAGATTCGTTTGCAAGTATTTGATCAACACACAAGATTCCACAAAGAATTAAGAGACTATATATTTTTCCTGACATTTTCACTAAGTTACCCAGATCAGAAGACAAAATTCCTCTTTTTTCAATATGCTGGACTGACAACGTGGCCAATTTTTAAAATGTTCAACTGATTTGCAATGTGGAATTATCCTACATCAGGAAGTATCAATCGACATAAAAAGTTTCGTCAGCGAAGGTGGCGATAAGCACTATCAGTTTCGTGAGCTGTATTATAAACTTTATTATCATTAGAAATTAGGCTAACACGCAATAAAATGTCGCAAACTTTTTTTAGACCTGAGGTGTCTTTAGGACATCAAATGAACTGACATGGTCGTCCTCAGAATCACAGAGATAGGGGAAATAATGAAATTGGTTCTTGGACATCAATAATATATTACTAAGCAAGATTAGAAAACAGAGTAGACCATGAACTCAATCAGTTCTCCAGTGGCTATTTTGATCAAGGCATGTAGACAACGTCCTAAACGATGTTATTCCTGATCCATGATGAGTATTCCAGACTTTGCAGGATTACAAAAACGTCCGGACCAGTACAACCTGAAAGTGGAGCTCTCCAAAGGTAAAGTCCAGCTAGCTGATCGTTGACAACTAAAGGCGCACCTGCATCACTATTTCCACATCTTTTGTTTGCATCATATGTGCAAATGTCATTTTCTGAAATCACCATATGACCTCGGTACCTACTTACACAGTCGCTGTGGCTCATAATCGGAACAGTGATTGATCTTAGTCTAGAATGATACCTGGTTCCACGACTGAAATCAATAAAACTAGTGTTTAGACATATGAAGCTGATCTTGTATTCCAGTCAAGTAAACAAGTAAAACAAGGCCTTCCATTTCTATTTATCATATTGTGGAGAACTTACTCTCCTGCGGCGTTGTATCCCCAACCAAAAATAGTAGCTTGCATGCCTGTCAACAAAAGTCCATGGTGCAAGTTTATATTGCCAAGTCTTGAGTTGTAGATGAAAGCTGGGTCAACAGTAAGCAAGGCAACACCATCTCCAGTTGAACGTCGATGATTACCGACGTGTATCTTTTTTTCTATTACATTGTATTCTGTTCCACGATGATAATATGCTGAACCAGCGAGTAATTTGATTGACGATATATTGAAAGGACGAACACAGTTAGCAACTGTGATGACAGTTTTCCTCGTCAGTATAGTACCCATGCAAAGTCTATTATGATTTGAAGCTTTTCTTATATTCACTACGTAGGGAACATCTCCAGACTGCAAAGGTACGTCTTCACCCGGTAACAAATTAATTACTCGTTTTTTGCGGACGAGATTATCTGATGAATCGTCTGCAAGTATTTGATGTAGACACAAGATTCCAAAAAGAATTAAAAGAGAATATATTTTTTTTGACATATTGTGCACTGAGTTAGGCTGTTCAGATGAGAAAATTCTTCTTTTTCCTGTAAGCGAAACTGAAGACGTGGCCAATTTACAAAGCGTTGTTCTTATATTATCTAAATTATATATTTGCAAAGTGGAAGTATTCTACTTTTTGAAGCTCTAATCTACCTACAAAACTTCACAAGGAATTGTGACGATAAGCCCTACAGAGTCTTGAGTTGAATCATAAACAAGTTTATTTGCTCTAATGATAAGACTAACTCGCAACTCTACCTGATACAGAAACTATGAAAATATATAAAATATACAAGGAAAAATTCCTGATCGAATTTTTCCTTATCTGTCGTTGACTTTTGAATACGTCAAGAGTTTTTTCAATATTTTGTAATTTTTTTAATTTGAAGAAGAATTCTAAAGAAGTGAAGGAACTTTTTAAAGAAAGTGAAGAAAACTTTTCTTGACTTGGTCGAAATGTTGAGAGTCAACGAAAATTTCGAAAACTGTTTTACAATTCTTTACAAAAAGTACTACAGATTTGAAAAAGAACTCATGAAATATTTGGGAACTTTTGACGTAACTTTAAGTTGTTGAAGGCAAGGAAAGTTTTGATATCCAATTTTTTCGGTGCACATTGTTAAAAAAAGCTTTTTTTAATTATATTGAAAAGAATGTAAAGTAAAGATTATTTTATTACAATTTAGAACGTCGTCGTTAAAGGAATTGACTTCATAGTAATTAATTGGCTTATTTGCAAAAAAAATATTTGTATCTTATTAAGCTGTAAATTTTATGAAACGAGTAATATCTCCTAATACTTTAAAACTTTTCAAATTTTAATCACATGAGAGTTTACAGGCTTTCTAAAGATTTGGAAATTTTTTTGTTTGTTCAAATTTTTGTCGTTTATTTAAATTTCTACTTGACGATGGAAACTGAGCTTGAATAAATGAGAAAAAAACCGAGATAGGGAATTGAAATTGGAATTGGAATTGGAATAGGTCCCCGGACATCACTGAATTATTTAAAATAATATTAACATTTATAATTTGTAACTTTTAATTTTTAGCATAGTATAATACAAAATCTGAGTTTATAAGCGACTAATGAGCTCCACGCAAATGGACAACGTTGTAAATGATGTTGCTCCTGATCCATGATGCGTATTCCGAACTTTGCAGGTTTAGAAAAACATCAGGAAGAGCATAGCCTGAAGTTTCGGATCTCAAAAGGTGAATTCCAGCCAGACGATTGTGGACAACTAAAGGTGCACCGGCATCAGTATGACCACATCTTCTATTTTGATGATATGTGCAAATGTCATTATTTGAAATCGATAAACGACCTCGATAAATATTTACACATTCCGCATGATTCAAAATCGGCACAATGATTAATCTTAATCTGGCACGATAGTCGGTTCCAGTTCTGCAGTCAAGAAAAGCAATTTTTAGACATATACCCAGTGGGCAAAAAGACATTGACATCCTGAAGACATCCTAAAGACATCCTTGGAACGTCCATGTCAGTTCAATTGATGTCCAAAAGACGTTTCATGTCTTAAAGACGTTTTCTGGATGTGAGTCGTCTTTAGGACACCAGTTGAACAGATAAAGACATCCTAAGACATATCTTGCATTCTATTCAAGGACAACATGACCTTTCAATTCTATTTATCATATTATGAAGAACTTACGGTCTTGCTTGTTTAAATCCCCAACCAGAAACAGTAGCTTGCATGCCTGGCTGCAAAGGTCCTTGGTACAATTGTATGACGCTTGTCTTTGTGTCAAAGATGATAGCTGGTTCAACAGTGAGCATGGCAATACCATCAGTATTTCCACGCTGATGATTACCGATATGTACGTTTTTCATTACTATTCCGTGACGAGTACCTTGATGATTATATGATGAACCAACGAGTACTTCGATTGCTGATACATTATAAGACATAACACAGCTAGCAGATGTCATGACTGTGTGTTTCGACATTATGACACCTACGCAAATCGCCAGATGACCCACAGTTTTTCTGATATTCGCTACGTAGGGAACCTCTCCATTCTTCAGTGGTACGTCTCCACCCACCTCCAAATTAATCACTCGTTTTCTGCGGACAAGATTATCCGACAGTTCTTCAGCAAGTGTTTGATGTGGACACAAAATTCCACAAAGAATTAGAAGACACAATATTTTTGGTGTCATATTGTACATTAAGTTACGGAGTTCAGATGAAGAAATTCTACTTTCTTTAACAGCGGAGCTAAACATGTGGCCAATTTAAATATCGTTCTTTTTCTACTATCTAACTGATTTACAATGTTGATCTATCTGCAAATATTAGGATTAGTATTATGAAGGCAGAAGTGTCGTAATAAGTATGAGTTTGTTTGTTCCTCAAATAAATATCACGAGATAGTTAGAGGAAAATTTTCTGATGAGTAAATTGAAGATAAGAAGAGTGGAGGGAGAAGAATGATTATTGCCTCCCCGAAAACCTTGGATGACGCTAATTAGGTACCGTTGCACTGACCCTAGAGAGGACTGAAAAATCCTGGAAGATTCTGAAACGTTTTAGAAGATTCTAGAACTGTCGTCGGTTTGGAACGTGTCTCTATTTACAACCACCGGATCTTCAAGTGTCTCATCGATATTAATCCAGTCTCCAAGTCTTTACCCTTCTAGTTATCAGATCATCACTGATCATTGACTTAGGGCCGATTCCACCAACAGTGATTAAATTTTAATCCTTGATTAAATCCTTGATTTGCGTACGCACAGTACTGATTGACTTAAGTTAATCAAGGATTAAAATTTAATCACAGTTGGTGGAATCAACCCTTAGTCTCTGGAACTGATCTCAGACCAAGTCTCTAAAGCTAAATTCTTACTTAGTCTCCAGAAACTCTCAGGAGCGCTAGAAAAAAGGGAAGGAAACCGAAATAGAAAAAATTCACATTCGAAGTGATCTGTCGACATCACTGATTTATTTTGAAATAAAATTAACAATTCCTAGCAGAGTAGAATACAAGCTCTGAATATTCAAGTGATCAATGTGATCTACCCAAGTGGACCACGTTGTGAATGATGTTTGCCCTGATCCATGGTCCGTATTCCAAACTTTGCAGGTTTGCAAAAACATCAGGAAGAATACAGCTTGAAGATTCGTATTTCCAAAGGTAAATTCCAGCCAGACGATGGTTGACAACTAAAGGTGCACCGGCATCAGTATGACCACATCTTTTGTTTGGATCATAAGTGCAAATGTCATTATTTGAAATCAAGAAACGACCTAGATAACTATGTACACATTGCTGATGATTCATAATCGGCACAGTGATTGATCTTAGTCTGGCACGATAAGCGGTTCCACGTCTGAAATCAAGAAAACCAATTTTTAGACATATAAGTATATCTTGGATTCTATTCAAGGACACCATGACTTTTCATTTCTATTTATCATATTATGGAGAACTTACTCTCCTGAGGGGTTGTGTCCCCAACCAAAAATAGTAGCACTGGTGTCCGGCAGTAAAGGTCTTTGGTACAATTCTATAGGGGCAGTCTTGTCATCAAAGACCATAGCTGGCTCAACAGTGAGCAAGGCAATACCATCAGTATTCCCACGGTGATGATTACCAATATGTACGTTTTTCATTACTACTGAGTGACGTTTACCAAGATAAGTATATGATGAACCACTGAGTACTTCGAGTGATGATTCATTATAAGGAACAACACAGTTAGAAGAAGTGATCACTGTGTGTTTCGATAGTATAACACCCACGCAAACCGAAACATGATTTGAAGCTTTTCTTATATTCACTACGTAGGGAGCATCTCCATTCCGCAGTGGTACGTCTCCACCCGTCTCCAAATTAATTACTCGTTTTTTGCGGATGAGATTATCCGATGATTCTTCACCAAGTGTTTGATGTGGACACAAAATTCCACAAAGAATTAGAAGATACAATATTTTTGGTGCCATGTTGTTCACTAAATGATCAGATGATGTAATTCTACTTTTTGCAACTGCTGGGCTAAAGACGTGGCCAATTTGAATATCGTTCTTCTTCTACTATATAACTGATTTATCATTTTTATCTATCTGCAAATAGTGTGATAAGCACCAGGACGTGAAGAGTTTTGTAATAAGTATGAGTTTGTTTGTATTTCTTGATAACTGTGACGAGTTTCGTGCCTAAGCTCACTCTACAATCGTGTAGCAAGGTCGCAAATGCCACGACGGCTTTCCCCTCACCCCTCCCAAAAAAAGAAAAGAAAATAGCCTAGAAGAAATTTTCTGACAAGTAAATTGATGTCTGATATGTAAATCGATGCTACACCCTGAATGCATCTGAATTCCTTTTCTCCGAAAACCTTGGATGACGCTACTCAGGTTCCATCCCAGTGGACAAAAAGATATTTTATCCTGAGGACGTCCTAAAGAAATCCTTAGGACGTCCATGTCAGTCCTTTAAGGGGTAATAATTCAGAGGGATGGGCTCTCAACTATTGTCTCCAAATCTACCTTCTAATTATCCGATTTCGGACTTAGTCTCTAAAACTGATCTCGAACTTAGTGTCTGGAACTGATCTCTGACAGAGACTTTGCAACTGATCTCCGACTTACTCTCTGGAACTGATCTTGGACTTAGTCTCTGGAACTAGATTCGTACTTAGTCTCCAGAAGCTATTCTTGAACTTAGACTTTGAATTATCAATAAAGACTGTCATTAACATTACCAGATACAACTTATAAAACTGCAAGAAGACATCGACCCTTATACCTGAACACCCGCGTTTGGACATCCATAGGAAACCCTTACACTCTCAGTCAGGAACGTCCATGAGGACTGGACACTTTTACCTGAATATCCATGAAGGATTTTCCATTAACTCTGGATAAGCAAATCGGCACCAGATCCAGAGGAGTCCGTGTGACACACATCATCAAAGAAACTCAGAATACTTGTCACCTGAAACACTTTATGAGACTCACTAGCACAACAAAGTTGATGTTCTGTATCCTCTGTGTTCCAATCACTAACACAAAAAAGCTGACGAGCCAAAGGACCCAAAATCATTATATAAACAGCAGGTCCCACAGAGGAAATCAGTTTTGAGTTAATTAGTTGAAGGTGTACGGTTCTAGGAGTTTAAACCAGTGCTACCAGTCAATTACCTGCAGTTTTTCAAGTGGATACCAGTGAATTACCAGCCTTGCAAGAGGACACCAATTTTATCAATAAACATCAGTCCTAGGAGTGAAGTGTGATTCAACGAGTACAAGGTCTACGATATTCAATAGAGTCAAACAAGGACAGGAACCCAGAAAGGGTTCCTGTCCTTAGAATCTTAGACTACATTTCAGTTCAATTCATTTAACTTGTCCTCGTTCCAATATTTGCATTAAGTTGTAAACTAAAACGAGGGAACTAGTGATAAAGAAATAGAGTCTGTTGCCAGGTAGGTCAATTAATAATAATTAAATATCAGGAGTGAGTGGATCTAAGAACCTTCGATCTGAAACGAGAATAGAAGCGAGTTCTCAGAAACGCTTGAAAAGAGGGAATGAAACAGAGATAAAATGATGAGAATGTAAAAACATACATATTGGAAGGTGATTCGTGGACATCACTGATTTATTTTGAAATAAAATTAACAATCCTTAGCAGAGTAGATTACAAACTCTGAATATTCAAGTGATTAATTTTGTCTACCCATGTAGATCACGTTGTGAACGATGTTTTCCCTGATCCATGGTCCGTATTCCGAACTTTGCAGGTTTACAAAAACATCAGGAAGAACACAACCTGTAGTTTCGTATCTCCAAAGGTGAATTCCAGCCAGACGATTGTTGATAACTAAAGGTGCACCGGCATCAGTGTGACCACATTTTTTGTTTTCATGATATGTGCAGATGTCATTATTTGAAATCGAGAAACGACCTAGATAACTATTTACACATTCCCCATGATCAATAATCGGCACAGTGATTGATCTTAGTCTGGTACGATAGTCTGTTCCACGTCTGAAATCAAGAACACCAATTTTTAGATATATAAGAACATCTTCATTTCTATTTATCATATTATTGACAACTTACGGTCCTGTGGGGTTATACCCCCAACCAAAAATAGTAGCATTCGTGCCTGGCAGCAAAGGTCCTTGGTACAATGCTATTGGGGCAGCTCTAAGTCTATCAAGGACGATATCTGGTTCAACAGTGAGCAAGGCAATACCATCAGTATTCCCACGCTGATGATTACCCATATGTACGTTTTTCATTATTACTGCGTGACGAATACCAAGATGATAATATGATGAACCAACGAGTACTTCGATTGGTGGTGCATTGTAAGGAAGAACGCAGTTAGAAGATGTGATCACTGTGTGTTTCGACAGTATAACACCCACGCAAATCGTAACATGACCTACAGTTTTTCTTATATTTACTATGAAGGGAGCATCTCCATTCCGAAGTGGTACGTCTCCACCCGGCTCCAAATTAATTACTCTTTTTTTGCGGATGAGATTATCCGATGATTCTTTAGCAAGTATTTGATGTAGACACAAAATTCCAGAAAGAAGTAAAAGACAATATAATTTCCCTTCCATGTTGGGCACTAAGTTCTGCAGTTCAGATGAGGAAGTTCTTCTTATTTTAATATTCTAGAATAATGACGGGAATTTTCCAGGCGTTCTGCTTTTATTGTCTACCTTATATAGAATGCGGAAAGATTGTGTTTTGTTAAATTTTATTTCAATGATAAACTTTTATAGGAAATGTTTTGTAATAAATATAAGGTTATTTACATCCTCAGATAACTATCATGTGATGCTCGCGTGAGCTCCCTAAACCACACAGCAAGACCTGCGTGAATTGAAGCTTACCAGAGTGGAGGTGGAAAGAAGTTATTATAATAAGACAGGTAAACAAAAGAAAAAAAATTTCGTTTTTGATTAAACCTACCATGTCTTAATCAAGGGCAATTGAAGGTTAAGTCGATAAATAAATATTAGTAGAAATGACTACTGTCCTGACAATCTTGGGGTCGTTGAATCCGAATCTGGTGTCTGATTAACTCTACAATGTTCTAATGAAGGTGAATTGAAGGTGAAATTAATAAAAAAATCTTTTTAGTAAAAATAACTACTGGTTCTCATCTTTTTGGGGTCGTTAAACCCGAACCCGTTGTCGGATTTACCGGTGTCTTAATCAAGGTGATTTGAAGGTCAAATCGATAAAAAAGTTTTTTTAATAGAAATAACTACTATTCCTCACGATTTTGAGGTCGCTGATTCCGAATCTGGTATCCGATTAATCCTACCATGTTGTAATCAAGGTCAATTAAAGGTCAAATCGACAAAAAAATATTTTTAGTAGAAATGACTACCAGTCCTCACTCGGCTTCCAAATTAATTAAAAGTCTTCTGCGATTTTTCTGGTGATTCGTCTGCAAGTATTTGATGTATACAAATAATTCAATAAAATTATTGAAGGTATGAGTATTGAGTATATCAATTTAATGTTAAGTACACGTTTATTTGAATTAAGACTGTAGAGCATCTTACAAATAACAAGAAACGATTTAGAGTGCCTCTAATTTGTCAACTCAAAAGATTTATATTGCGAAATAATATTGAAAATATTTAGTATAACAGAACCTAAACTCTGAGTTTAGGAGCGACTAATGTGTTCCACCCATGAAGTTCACGTTGTAAATGATGTTGTTTCTGATAAATGATGCGTATTCCAAACTTTGCAGGTTTACAAAAATATCAGGACGAGTACCGCCTGGAACGTCTTTTCTCCAGAGGTGAATTCCACCCAGTTTATTGTGGACAACTAAAGGTGCACCGGCATCAGAATGTCCACACATTTTGTTTTCATGATAGGTGCAAATGTCATTACTGGAAATCGTGATATTATGATATATATTTGCACACTCCACATGACTTATAATCGGCACAGTGATTGACCTTAGTCTGTTACGATAGTCGGTTCCACGTCTGAAATCAAGAAATGTTTGGAGATATGAAGCATATCTTGCACTCCACTTGCTGGAAGTAAAGAGATAGAAAGGGATAAGGATTTTTTATCTACTTCTACCTTTCGCCTATACCCATCTATCTCTTTCTATTTCCTTTTCAACCAAAGTTTGCTCTATCTCTTTGAATCTCTTCTTTTCTATTCCTTTTCATCTCTTGCTTATCTACATCCACATCCAGTTATCTAGCTGTTTCAATCTATTGCCCATTCCTGGCTATCTCTTTCAATCTCCTCTTCAATCAAAGTTTGCTCTATCTCATTGAATCCGCATTTCTCTATCTCTATCTATCTGTCACCTAACACAGTCTATCTCTCTATCTCCTTGTTAATCAAGATCGTTCTTATGTCCTTCAATCCCTACTTCTCTATTCCTTCCTATCTCCCGCCTATTTTTGCCTGTCCCTTTCTGTTTCCTAATCAAAATCAATTCTTTCCTATCTCCTTTAATTCCTACCTCTCTATTCCTTTCAATCTCATACCTGTTTTCATCTACACCTTCCGATCTGCAAATTGCTATGTCTTTCTATCTCTTTACTTCCACCAGACAAGGACACCATGAACCTTCACTTCTATTTATCATATTATAGAGAACTTACCGTCCTGTCATGCAGAATCCCCAACCAGTAATAGTAACATGCGTGCCTGGCATCAAAGGACCTTGGTACAGTTGTATGACGCTTGTTTTTGTGTCAAATATGATAGCTGGGACAACAGTGAGCAAGGCAATCCCATCGCTATTTGTACGCTCATGATTACCGATATGTAGATTTTTCATTATTACTTCATGACGAGTACCAAGATGATAATATGCTGATCCAACGAGTACTTCTATTGCTGATACATGAAAAGGATATGCACAGCTGGCAGCTGTGATCACTGTGTGTTTCGACAATATGACACCTACGCATATCATAATATGACCTTCAGTTTTTCTTATATTCGCTACGTAGGGAGCATCTCCATTCCTCA
>UCOH01012548.1:0-21451 GCA_900474275.1 Synergus japonicus
TTCCAAAACCTCTCATGCGAGCTTGATTTCGCAGATTGACGTCTGGAATTCCATCTATTAAATAGTCCAGCATCTCATCATCTTCGACTGGGACTTGGTTGCCCAAAATCGTCTTGCTGTGGTAGTATTGTGTGAAAGTTTCGCTCTTCTGCCACTTTCTGTCTTCAAAAGCACGACGACGTTCGAGCCTCCTTGGTCGGTGGTCGAACATATTTTTCATTTCTGCCAGAAGCTCGTTCATACTCATCTCGATGTGACCAGGTTTAGAATGGAACCACTCACGTGCATCACCTCTCAATTTGGAGCAGACTAGGATTTTAGCGAGATTGTCGTCTAGCTCATATGTGGCACTGAGTAAACACACTTGTTTTTCCCACTCTAAAAAGTTTTGGTTACAACCGTTAAACTCGTTTAAAAGATCACTCACACCTTTTATATTTACATTGGGACGATGGCTAATAGAGCTTACATTCGACGGTGATTCGCGAGGACTTTCACGCCGTGTCAAATCCAACTCTCGCTGAAGCAAATCCCGTTCTCTACGGATGAGGTCCATTTCTCTTCTCATCAATTCAATTTCTGGCTGTCTCTCTGCTAGTCTTACAGCGGTGTTATTCGGTGCTGTGTTGGTCAGTAATTCATTTACTTGTACTTCCACTTCGATAGAGTCGGGATTGATTGTCGACTCTTCTTCCGTCCAAGATCCATCGGGAAAGTTCTCGTCCAACCTGGATATTAATTCTACTTTATTGCCGTAAATTGACAACCCATTCTTCTTCAAAATTTCCTTGAGTTCCATTACGGTAAATTCACTCGGATTCTTCATCTTGTGATTCTCGGGTCAGCTGTTCCACTAGTCAGCTGTTCCACAAGTCAGCTGATCGATGCACTGCAGCAATCACTATATCGATCGGATTTACCGACTAACTGCTAGTATTTCGGTACCGCTACTCGCCACTAGGGAGCACTTTAAGTACCGATGTGATACTATCAATATGGCGGCCACACCAAAATGTCCCTTCCAATATGGCAGCAACACCACAATTTCCTCACCGCGTGGTCTACACAAAACCGCTTGAGGCACACAGTCTCACACAATATGCTTTTTCCACAGTCTAGGTTTTTCACAGCTCTGCAACTGTACTACGCGTCAGGAATGAGACACACAGTCACCAAACGCAACTCCACCTCGCACACAGCAAACTCAAAAAGTCAGCACAGAACAGACTCCAGGCACACAGCGACTTCTGCACACAGCAGACTTTAGGCACACAGCGAATTTGGTGCACACAGCGTCCAAGCACAAAACAGATTTGGTGCACACAACAGATCCAGCACGCAGCAAAATTTCAGGCACACACAGTACCACGATCCGGGAGCACACAGCATCGACACACAGTCTTGTCCAGATCTTCTTTTTTTTTTTTAAGAACTTCCAGCCGCGTCCCAACACATATTCATACGCAGGTCTAGCGTCGCGGTAACGTCCATTGTTCACACAGAACTTTGTAAAGCCACGCGATTACTTACGAACCGTGCAAATCACTATACTGTATTTGCAACCGAACGCGAATCTTCATCCCACTTCTGAAAAATTGAAGGAGATTTTGGATGGCAAAATACACTCGGGTAAAGAGATGAAGATATTTATTAAATAAAGGTACGGTACATGTCGTAGGGACGTCGGACTAGGAATCTATTCGGGTGCGTTCGTATTTCACCACTCTGGGCTTACGTGGTGCCCTCTATATTTTAATTTTAGTTACTACAGATTTCAAAATTTTTTAATGAAAAATAATTCATGCATATATTTTTTAAGTAAATTGAATGTATTAAAGATGTAAAATTTGTATTATTTTAGTTTTTTATTTATCTAGAATATCTAAAAATTTAATTGCTATTTCTGATAAATTTAAGTCTGTTGGTTCTAAAAAAAAAGTTTTACTACAACTTTGAAAAGTACCTGTGGTTTGTAATACTGTGTTTTATAGATATCTTCAAATTTCTTCACAGATTCTTTCGACATTTCCTCTCCCCATGCAGTTAGTTTAAATGTTTCTTTCTTATGCCTAGGATCCAATATTAAGGGGTCAGTCTAGTAACTCGCGCCGAAAAAACGCGATTTTCGTGAATTTTTCTGGGGATACTGGATAAAGGTTATCATATAAAAGTTTTTAGGCTTAGTAAATACACTCTTGAACTATATAAAAAATTTTTTTTTTTATTTTGTACACTTTTACGTCAGCCAAGCGCAATACCTCGAAAACAAGGTAGGTCCACCTTGTTGATAAAATCTCGGAGCAGGATTGTCTGAAACAAAAAAATCAAAGTGCTTTAGATTCGATAGGACAATGGCTATGTCCCCTATGAAATTTATTCAATTATTTCAAAAAATAAAAAAAAAGGTGAAGAAAAAACGAAAAAACTTAAAAAAAACGCTATTTTTTGCCGATTTTCAAAAAAAAAAATAGTAAAAATCAAAATTTTTGAAAACTTTTTATAGGGGACATAGCGATAGGTGTAAAGAATATTTGGTTCAAATTTCATAAGGATCCGTCCAGTAGTTTCGAAAATTTTATCAACAAGGCGAGTAAAAACGTTGTTTCGAGAAAAACGCGTTTAAAGTTTTTTTTTACAGAAAATTCGTAAAAAAATATTACTTACGCCTAGTCAGCGATGCCTGCACCGTACAAAATCCCTTCAGATCGTTTGAAAAGTTGACTTTCTTCCAATCTTTCCTGTCTCCGCTTTATTCTGCCCTCTTTCGAAGTTTCCGATGAACGGCGGTTGCCTGTTTCGATACGCTGGCGGTCGCGAAATGTTACTCTTAACGCGGTCAGGCCGGTCAGCACGCTCGAGGTACCTACCTTTGAAGCGCTCAAAAGTAATGTTAGAGTTCTCGGATCGTTCTAAAATTTTGAGACAATATTTCTGAATATATTTACTTTCGAAATAAGTAAAAAAAAATAGATTTTTCCAAAATGAATTATTAGACTGACCCCTTAAAACAGCGCAGTAAACCCAGTGACACTTTCTATAGTGCTTGAGAAGTTTTTCTAGAGCTGCTTCCAGGGCATCCAAAATATTTTCCTTTACTGGAGTCCGTTTATGTTTCACAATCAGATCTTTCATTGCCTTTTCAAGTTCATCTATGAGCAGATTGAAACCAACGATTACTGAAGGCAATGTAACATACTTTTCTCCACTTAACCTTTCTGATAAAATTTTGAAATGTTGCAAGTATTTGGTTGCTTCTTCTAAAACACACCATTCATAGACAGTAATACACAGATTTTTTAATTCCATGTTGTTTTGGGAGAGCATGATTAGTGCTACTTTCATTCCAAATGCTAACATTAACATTTCGAATGTCGAATTCCATCTGGTCGAAACATCAATGTTAGGAGACATCATCTTGATGTTGCAAATGGTACAGCAAATATTTAATTTATTTCGCCACTACTCAGAATTCTTCAGTGAACTGAATAAAGTTCTTAGTTTAGAAAGTGGAGAAGTTCTTCGTTTTTCGTCAGAATATAATTCTCTCTCATTGTTATCATTTTCATCTTCACCATGTTCATAACAGTCATCAAGTTGATCTTCTTCTTCACTGCTCAAAGGACTCTCATCAGTTTCATTGATGTCATCTATCCGCAGGATAGTTAACATTGCCTGGGCACCCAGATTTAAAATGTGAGCAATGCAACGATAATGTTGATCTTTGGCATCAAAATCAAGCATTATCTTGGATAGTTCTTCCATGAACTTCGTATTAGCAGAAGTATTGTCCACAGTTATGCCCTGAAGTTTATTTTCTATTTTATATTTCCGAAGAGTTGTGTAAAAAATTTGAGCGATATCACGACCAGTATGATGTTCATTAGAGGCGACGAAATCAATAACAAAGGAGTGTAAAACCTAATTATCATTGATGAAGTGCCCCGTGATGCCATAGAAGGAGCGATGGGCAATTGAAGACCAACCGTCGATCGTAAAAGATATTTTAGAAGGATTCATCAACAAAATTTTCATAAGAGGTGCTTGCTTCTCTATGTACCGAAGTTCCACTTCCAACTTCAGATAATTTCACAATGGAAGTTTAACTTCTGGTTTCTAATAATGGAATATATCTTGAGTCATATCATCCTCGAAAAAAGAATAAGGCAAATACTTCCCAGTTAACCAGTCAACAACCTTCTTATTGAAAATACCTTGATCGAAGGTCTAAAATTTAAGAGAAAGTATATTTATAATAAAAAAATAATCAAGAATAAATAACTCGATAATAAATAAAAAAAAAAAGTGTATCCTTCTTTTAACAAATATTTTTTAAATTTGATAAACAGTATAATAAAATTTTTCAATGTTCAATTTTTAACATTTTTTCCTATATTTGATTTTATATCAAATGTAAGAAATACTTGAATAATTGGTGTTTCTTGTGAAGGATAAGTTTCTTCGAATTCCTTTAGTTGACTATTTCAGAGATGCCGCTTCAAACCAGAAGTATTTGAGTCTTTCATTTTAATAATAACAGGCTTCTTTTCTTCATTCTATTGGCATAATTTACATGTTCCAACTTTGCACCCGTCCTGAATGGTATACTTGAAGGACTCTTCTAGGGATTTTCCACCACTCTTCCGTTTTTTACATTTAAAAGTGCTCGGATCTCCAGCTTGAACGCTACGTTTATATCAATTATAAACATTTTAATAAAGAAGGTTAAGTTAATAAAAATAGGATATTGTAAAATTTAAAACATATAATTTATATAATTATATTGTACTTGATTGTAGGCTCCTCAAGAGATGATTCATTTCTAGTGTCATCCTCGGAATTTAAATTTTTGTCTATTTTGTATTTGGTATTTTTAAAAAATATTTGATAACTAAAACGTCAAAATTTGAAATTCGTTGACAACTTCTCTCTCGGAATGACGAGACGATCCGATACGATACAAACAAAAGATTTACGGAGTAGATCGTATCGAAAAGATTTTTGAGAATTGAGTAAAACGAGCGAGGTAACCGATTTTCTCGGCTCAAATGCAACACTAATATGAAAAAATGGTTTTCAAAATTATAAAAAAAAATCTGCACGCGTACGCGGGCAGATTTTCATACACATGTCGCGCTTCGTGTCGGGACGCTTGCCCCCATCGGGTGCTTGCGCGCATCGCGCGCTGGCATCTATTTTCTTTTAAATTACTACTAAATGGAATGGAATGCAAACGAAAACTAATTTACTTACGGTTCTATCGACCTTAAGGAGCACATTCTCATTAGGGCACTTGCGCTTCGCGCTCGGCTCTGTTTAACAATATTTTTCATGATTAAAACGAAAACTACTCATCCTATTGAAAAATGGCTCAAGGAGAACTTGTAGATCTTTTTAAGGCCAATAATTATGTTTCTTATCATTTTCTCTATATCTCGCGTTATTTGGCTCAAAATTTGAATTTTCGATTTTTTAAGGAAATTCAAAAAGTTGTTATGTCCATCCAATAGAGTGTTCAAAAAGAAACATTTTTCATTTTTAGACTTTTTTTTATATCGTGCGTTGTTTGGCTTCTAATTCAAGTTTTATTTCATTTATTTGGATTTGCAAAATATTATAAATCTTTCAATTTTTTTTTATCCAACAAAGTTATTAAGAAAATTTGTTCGTCTTTTTGAGTACTACGAACATCCGTCATTAGAATATTTAAATTAAAAAAAAAGTGGCTTCAAAAATTTTCAAAATGCTCCAACTTTTTAAATTTTTATCCAAAATGGCTGGCCAACGAACTTTATCTTCATCTTAGGACACTAAAAGAGTATACCAAAGGACAATCCAAACGGTCAATTCTTTCGAAAGTTATCGTGCTCACAAACTTAAAATCTACAGACAGACAGACAGACACATTTGTAAAAACATGTTTTTCGGGTTCAGGGGGTCCCGAAACGTGGACATTTGATGAAAACTGGGGGGGTCAAATTTTACACAAATCTAATACATTCTCTCTGATGAGAATCTAAAAATGTACGAAAAAATTTCCAGAGAAATAACAAAAATTTTGCAGAAGAAGTTCAACTTTAAAGACTGATTTTAATAATTTCAACTTAAAAAACACTTTTCCAAAACCTCTAATATTTGTCTATATATTACTTGTAACTTTTTATTATGTTTTGTTTGAAAAAAAAAATATATATTTTTCTCATTTTCTATTATATGGCTTACGTTTATTTTACTGATTATTAGATTACTTCAGAGATCTCGAGTGATTCATTTGATAGTCATATATAAAATGACTTGCAATTTTTCTTTTTGTCTTATTACTTTACTTCATATCCTATTCATATATTATTGACCATTTTTATACCGTGTAGAAATTGCCCAGCTTAGCCATTTTTAAATGTTGGCCCTCTAGAAACCTCACTACGAAGGCGCGTCTTTATAGTATACTCCTCTGGGTCCTTACTGGGACCTCTAGAAAGCCCTCACTAGGGCCTACAATAGTTACCCCTCTTAATGTTTTTTAAATTTTTCTAAGACCACACTGGTAAAGCCAAGCTGGATTCTATCAAAGGTCTATGCATTTGCCCCTTTATTATTTGCGACAAAGAATTCTACGTCCGCTCACTATTTTGAAAATAAGATAAAAAATTTCTCTGAAGAAGAAAATAGATGAGATTAATATTAAAAATTTTTAAATACTTTTTTATCGTGAAAGGAACTTTTCAAGATCAAAAAATGATTTCTAAACGAAATTTTTATAGGCTAGGCACGAAGTGGTTAAGAGTTATAATTGTTTAGAAATCATTTTTCTAACTCAAAAAGTTTACGCTAAAATGTACTGTCGAATCGACTGTAGACATCTGGATTGAGATCGGTGTTAAAAAAAAGTCGGGGGATGGTCAACACGATTCCAGCTGTTCTGTTAATCTGAAATTAAAAAATCAACGACTATTTCAATTGGTAGATCTACGACTACAGCCGGTACCAAAACTGAGTCAAAATTTAGAATATTTTATTTTTATGTACTGTTGAACATAAACACACGATTTGCATCAGGGGCGCATGAATATGCCCCAAATTCTATTTTTCATAAACTCATTTCACCTAATCATAATGTGCTATAATTTTTATGTTTCCTAAAATTTATTTGTCCTAATTTTTATTATTCATAATGTTCATTTCACAAAATTTTAATTTTTCCTAGTCTATTTGTCCTAATTTTTATTATTCATAATATTCATTTCTCATAATATTTATTATTCATAATATTCATTTTACATAATTTTTATTATTCATAATGTTCAATTTTCATAATTTTTAATTTTCCTAATCGCTGTTTGCCATAATCTCCAAGTAACATAAATTCCTTTCTTCATAACGGATGTCCGGTCAAATTTCAGGTTGTTGTTTCCCATCCATGTCTAGTTAAAATGGATACTTCTTTTCTTAAATGGAAATGGCGCGAAATTTAAATAGAGTGATTATTATTATTTGCGGACAAAATAACATACAAATGGAATTGTACAAATATTAACTAATTGCACAATATATTAATATTTGTACAATTTCGTTTGTTTAATTCTTCTGTAAGCAAATAATAATAATCACCCTATTTAAATTTCGCGCCATTTCCATTTAAGAAAAGAAGCATCCATTTTAACTAGACATGGATGGGAAACAACGACCTGAAATTTGACCGGACATCCGTTATGAAGAATGGAATTTATGTTACTTGGAAATTATGGCAAACAGCGATTAGGAAAATTAAAAATTATGAAAATTGAACATTATGAATAATAAAAATTATGTAAAATGAATATTATGAATAATAAATATTATGAGAAATGAATAATTAGGAATAATAAAAATTATGTAAAATTGAAATTAGGAAACATAAAAATTATAGCACATTATGATTAGGTGAAATGAGTTTATGTAAATTAAGTTTTATGAAAAATAGAATTTGGGGCATATTCATGCGCCCCTTTCATCATATTTTTGTTATTTTTTTAATGGAAACAAAATAAATATAGATATCACAATGATTCTGATACGAGCTGGAACTATCGACGTCGTGAGTACACAGAAAAAATTTGTTCCGGAAGAATTACCGAATTAGTTCAGAGACTGAAGATATGAGAATAATTCATTAAAAGTTACGGATCTACTTATTTTAAATGTCACAGAACTTTTTTAAAGAGAATTACAGATAAATTTCGGGAGAATTAAAAATAATTCAGGAAGAATTCTCGGATAGTGCAGGAACTTTCTGAAATGAGTTCGTTGAGAATCCAATAGGGCGACAATAGAAATTACGAAGGAGTTCGGGAAAATTTCAAGGACGCCGTGCTATTTCAAACAGTAAAAAAAATATTCCTATTTTTCTCTGCTTCACGGGTAGAGATGATTTATAACATTAACATTATTAATCTGTATTGCATATTATATATATTTACACACAAATGTTTATATTTATACTTAATTTACTTTACACATATAATCGCACGCTCTTAAAAAATCTTAAATGCCTCGGGTTTCGAACCCTCCTAACACGCATATTCCAACTAACCCTAACGACTAAGCCTCGCGGCTATATCACGCTGGGGATAACAAAACAAAATCTTTGCTAAGCTTGACCGGGTCGGTTCAGGATGAAACGTGCGCAGATGGACGACTGCGCATGCTGATTTACGGAAGAGTTCGGAAATTTTTCCAGTCCAAGATTCAGAATTCTCTTGGCAAGGGAATAATAAAAACTCTTTTAGATACACGGAAATTCTCCTGAAGAATCTTGCGAAGATTATCGAACTGTTTTATATTTTCTTCGAAACTTATTCGTTATATTTCATTTTGACCTTTATAAAACACACTTTCAGTGTTTACTGTAAGTTCGGTAATTTTCTTAGAATGGTTCGAGCTATTTTCCTGAAAAGTAATTTGATATCTACCGAATTTTTCTCATATCTTCAGTCTCTGAACTAATTCGGTAATTCTTCCGGAACAAATTTTTTCCGTGTATACCATAAAAATTTGAGCGCAATCGGTGAATTAGTTTTTGAGATTATATCGTGTTGGCCGTTGTGAAAAATGGCGTTTTGAGAAAAACGCGTTTGAAAGTTTGAGTATGAATTAAATAATAAAAGTCTCTTGATTTACCATCAGTCTGCTATGCCTGGTCCATATATAAGACCAATTAAATGTTAAATGTTAAAGTTAAATGTTAAAAGTTAGATGTTAAATGCAAAGACAAAACTGAAATGCGATAAGCGTACAAGCGCAGCGCATCCGAATGCGTCTGCTACTATATATATCTGCCATTTCTTAAGGTAGTTGTGCTGAAATCTAACCTTTCTTAGGAATTGTCTAAAATTTTCAAAATATGTAGAAAATATTGTTATCTAACCATGCTCCAATTTTTAGCTTAATTGTGTGTTTCTAAAGGCAAATATTTTTAATTATGTTCAGTACTTTTTGCATGAGTCTCCTATAGCTAACATGGGCAATCGCGACATTAAGAAGTCTAGTATGAAAACGAATCTTACCATTGTGCTAAAAAACTACAGATGTATAGTAAAATATCGTGTGGATTTTATGAAAAAAAAAAATTATTCTGCGTTTAGTATAAAAGATATAAAAGAATAATAGTATAAAATAAAAGTATAAAAGAATAATATTTCTGTTCTCGCGAGACACATGGCGGAGGTATGCAGTGATGATGTGGCAACACTGATATGACATTTCGACGATTTTGACAATACTATTTTGAGGTTATAAGTGCATGACCACCATTTTCTCTGAAAATGTAATTGCAGTATTGCCAATACCGTTGTCATACGAACTGTGACTGTGAACGTGTGTATACGTATATAGGATGCTTCTATGTGATTATACAATTCCAGTCAAAATTTTTGACCAATGGTTAGAAGAGAACATGCGATATCTTACTTTTATCTGAGCATAAACTTTTGAGTGTTTTTGCCGCGAGACAACCCGTGTGGAAAATGCCAAATGTTTGCCCAATTACAAGTTTGGCCCCAACTTGGAAAATTATTCTATGGCTACAACAGGGTTAATATATTAAATCTAGTTGCAGCCAACTTTGTTTCATTATCCTCGATTGCAGGGCCATTAACTTGGCTGTGCATCTGTCTTGAACACAATTGACAAATAGGTTGGTTGGTGGTTATGTTGGCGAGTATTTTTTCGATTTTGATTTTGGAAGTTTTAATTATTAATTATATTATTAAAAATGTCGAGAGTGAATAGTACTCAACACGTTCTGAGGCATCGAGCAATTTGCAACATTCCAAGTTTGCAGAACTAAAACGAAAGTAAGTTCTTATATATACATACTTTGAAAAATGTATTTAGGTTATAACATATTAATTAATTCTCATTCAAGAACATTTTTTTAGATGAATTGGATAAATAAAAGATCTGTTTCAGTAATTTTCAATCTAATTTTTTAAATGTTCTTTAAAAATAAATAATTTTACGTTTATAACTGTTTTTCTCTTTTTTTATTTAAAAAAATAATTTTTGTATTTAGTATGGCTGAGACTAGAAAAATAAATAAAGCAGCCAAGTTGGGGCCAAGTCGGTTAGTAAGTTAGGCTCTGGCCCGGTTAGGCGTTTCATTTGTGGTTTGGTCCTGTCTAGATCCCCAAGATGGGGCCAAGTTTGTCCTAGTTTGGGCCTAGCTAGCGCCATTACAAAATTTCTACACGGGAATTACCTTAACGAATTTAAATTGCCAAAAATTCTTCCACACACACACACATTTTAGATATGTTTAAGAAGCGATTTGTGCACAAAAAAGTCGATTTTTTGACCCATCTCATGAGACGATCTCCTTAACAACATCAGTTAAGACAGTTGGATGGATCACAATATAACGATTAAGTTTTGAGTGAACGATAGGTGTCCAGAGGTGGTTCTGGTGCAGAGGTAATCGATCCAAATTTCACTCAAGCCCTAATAATGTAGAGAAACCTAGCTAGAATTGAGCTTTCGAAACGTAGCTATAATGTAACTGGAAGAGAGCGGTATCTCCGTCGCCGCACCGCAGCGTCGCGCCGCAGCGCCGTCGGTATCCGTACCAAAGTTTCAATGATTGATTGTTTGTTTCCTGACTTGCACTCTCTGGTTTCAGTTTAGTTTATTTACAGATAGATACAATTTAGTGATTTTAAAAAGTAATGTAGGACTTTTCGCATAATTTTTGATAATAAAAATATTCGACTATTTAAAGTAGCTCTGGCGAAAATTTTGGATTAAAATCCATTCCACTAGTTTTTGACATATATATATATTGCATATCTGCAATATATCGCAGATATGTATTACAGATACACTTTTAAGTAATCGGTATTTGTAAATTTTAACGCTCATTTAACAAATAAACTCTGACGTGCAAGTCAATAACTCTAACCATTAGATTAAGTCATATGAGTTGGTGTCTGAAATTTTATTCCATTACTTCATATAAAAGTATTAAATTATCTCGAAATGATTTAATATAGACGTTAAAGAAGGCATTTGCGTTAACAATAAAAAAATATGGACAATTTTAAATGAAGTTTTTATTTTGTAATATTCTTTAAGTTAAATTTTACAGAAATTAAAAACATAACATTGTATTGATTGAAAATCTGCTCAAAAAAATTCTTTAGATGCATAATAATCAATATATGTATTATTTATTAAGGCTGTACAATATAGATAGAATTATCAAAGTAAAAAATTGCTTACTAGCTATAGACGTTAAAACTTCTAATCTCCGCCACACTATGAGCCTGCTTTAAATCGGGAAAGATAGGGAAATTTCTATACGGAAGGAATTTTTCCTCACAAAGTGAAGAATACATAATCCCAATCACTTATTTCATTTGATCTGTGCCACATGTGTGAGTCGATCGGTTTATATTATTTGCCATCTATAATAATTATTTGGTTGGCTTTGAACGCCTGACAATGAGACATAATTAGCGATCAATCGCCTTTGCACAATATTATAAGAATTTAGGGAAAATCTGAATACCGCGAGGTTACGGGCAAGTGAAGAACTTTCGAAAATCGTTGATTTTTCGCCTAAGTATCAAATTGGCATAATTTCGGGCCACTCTTTCGCATTCAGAGCAGGTAATTTAGGTGTCAGTATTCCGCTTTTAATTTTCTCATGTGATAATACAGGTGATCGGTTGTGCTAATCGACTGTGTATCTACCTTTGTCATTCTAAAGAGGCGCTTTTACATGCTTTTATCATAATGATATCCTCACGATATAAGAGCGACGAGGTGGGACAGACGGAGTGGGATGAACTGAAAGGCGTCTAATTTGATCTGTATATTGTAACCACCACGTTATTTAGGGCGTATTTAGTTGCGTATCTTTGATAAGTTCTTTTGATAATTTCATTTTAAATTATTAATTATAACTTGATCATAAATAAAAGATTGGATTTAATTGATACAAGAAGTCTTTAAATTTGATAATAAGAGAATAAACTTTTGAGGTAGGCAGGTTTGATGGGCAAGATAATCAAATACAAAGTTAAATAGAACGAAAATAAATGCGTTTAATGTCAAAATCAGCTGAATATAGTAAACAATAATATAAGATTAAACGAGGGTCGTTAGCACGACGCTATCATTATAAATGATGACAATTCACACAATCAAAATCAAATGACATCAAACAAAGCGAAATCAGTAATAAAGCACGAATAATAATATCGCAATCATATAAAAAGAATCACGAAATTAAATTAAATTGCAATAGAACGTTGCACAAATAAATTAATACAAATTAATGGAGATGCGGATTCGGAAGGTATAAGAAAAGCGACGGTACTCATGCATGCTTGCATAGACATAATACCTGTCAATTGCGTTCGATAAATTGATGACAGATGAGATGCCAAAATCACGGCTGGACAAATAAATTAGTGAAGATTTTATCCAATTATCAACTCAGAACAGTTAGCAGCATCTGGAGTTTTTACCTGTCTCTATTTAATCTCCGCATCATTCTCCATAACATTCTCCAAACATCAGTTCCAATACAATAAGGTGTAAAAAGGAGAATAAATAGAATCAAAATTAAACCAAAACGCCACTCTGTAAACAGAGGAAACACCTTATAAAACCACCGATCACCTTTTCACTAATAATATAATTATAAGACTTCGGAAATTCAGCGATAAATAAATACCTTGTTTAGCTGATATGACCACGAGCGTAGCGTCTTGCGGCTTATTCAATTCGCCTTCCGATTGAAAAAAGACTCTCAATTCGGTGTACGCTCGCTCACTAGCTAATTTAAATCGCGCCCTCTATTGACTGTATATTGATATCAGGTGATTGGTCGTTCAGGCATTTGCAAGCATACGTTCATACATTAAAGACACTCTCAAATACAACCAGATCGCTTCAATATGATACCTCGAGCGAATCCTGGATCAGCCATCTATGATTGAGCCATTACCACTCGATCTTTGTGCCTCCTCTGGTCGATATACATATTAATATGTCTGGTATGAGTTATTATCGTTCTGGCATATTGTTATTCTATTGTATTCGTCCATTGCGAACTTTTGATCATTATTTGAATCGTCTAGTTTATTTTATTTTTAGGTAAGCACTGAGTTAGTCGCCTTGCTTCGAAGCTAACTTTGCTAATAAGCAAAGCATATTTGAATAAAAATTTAAAAATTAATAATTATCAAAATAAAAGACACTATTTTATGTTCATCTTGAAGGTAGCAATTCTTGCTTTGATATCCCCTATTTTTTTCCTATTGCGAATTATCTTTATATTTTTTTATTGAACATGTACTGTCCCTTTTATATGTTTATTAATCGCGATTTTTCTATATATGGTCGTTAAATTGTTATTAAAATTTCTCATTTTGTGAATTATCATTTGCCATTTATATATTGTCAATTGAAGATTGATTTCAAACGGTACACGGAGAAAAATGGATAGTACAGAGTAATATCTAGCTATTTAACTATGGAACGACTATCTTAGATATTAAGATATAATATCTTGATATTAAAACTTAATATCCGGATATTAATAATTAAAATATATAATCCAAATATTCTAACATCCAATATTGTAATCTTTGGATATTAAATTTCAATATCTAGATATTAAGTTTTCATATCAAGATATTATATCTAAATATCTAGATAGTCGTCCATAGTTAAATAGCTACCCGTATGGAAATTTTGTAATGGCGCTAGCTAGGCCCAAACTAGGACAAACTTGGCCCAAACTTGAGGATCAAGACAGGACCAAACTATAAATGAAACGGCTAACCCGGACAAAGCCTAACTTACTCACCGACTTGGCCCCAACTTGGCTATATTTATTTTTCTAGTCTCAGCCATACTAAATACAAAAAATATTTTTTTAAATAAAACAATTAGAAAAACATTAAAAAAATTAGATTGAAAATTACTGAAACAGATCTTTTATTTATCCAATTCATCTAAAAAAATGTTCTTGAATGAGAATTAATTAATATGTTATAACCTAAATACATTTTTCAAAGTATGTATATATAAGAACTTACTTTCGTTTTCGTTCTGCAAACTTGGAATGTTGCAAATTGCTCGATACCTCCGAACTCGTCAAGTACTATTCACCCCGGCCTCGAGGGTAGATGGACCCAATTAAAATGCGACGAGCGAGCACTCTTACGTCAACACTCAGAATCGTATATAACCATAGATTCGCTAAGCAAACAATTTCCCTACTACTAAAATTTGACTCATGTTTGACATGTTTTTACCAATGTGTCTGTCTGCCTGTCTGTCTGTCTGTCTATCTGATTGTCAGAAGATAATTCTTTGAACGAATGATATTTTTGTTTTTTGTTAGACAAGTAACAAAATGAATAGGTAAATGCCACAATTTCAGTAATTCTAAATATAAAACAAATTTAATTTTTATTCTTCAACCCTGTTTATTCTGATATTTTACAGAAAATATAATATTTTTTATGTAAAAAATTTTAAAAATCGAAAATATCTGAAGCTGCAACAGAAAAAAGAAGAAAAATTGAAGAAAATTCCATTCAAAAGGCTAAAGTTCAAGTGAAGTGACGTTTCAGGTAAAGATTTGTACGTTTTTTTTTTTCAAAAAACATAACCTTCAATTTAGAATCGATGATGAATATCTTATCTTATTATTCTTTCGAAAAATATGTTTTCAGAATATTCAATCAATTGTATTAAATGAGTTCTTGTTATTTAGGTCTAAGCGATATAATTGTTTCTCTTACGTTTCAATTACTTTAATCTGACTGTTATTTTCATCAAAATAATTATTCACGAAATAAACCAAATAAAAAAAGTTGATGAATTTCAAAAATAAATTTTTTTCATTAAAAAAAAGTGAAAATTGTTTTTTTGTTTTGCTCTTTTTTGTACCAGATAACAGAGGGTTGAACAACTTTTTTTTTAATTTACTTTTTTCAAAAGTGCCCTTTGTATGGAGAATCTTCAAATATTCTACACTCAACAGTTCGAATTATTTTAAAACTGCAGTTGGTAATATTATACGAGATAATATAGCAACAAGATAATACATAGATAATAGAATAAGTGCTTTTAGAAACGAATTATTTCCAGATGATTAATCATATTCATGATGCAGAGAGCCCCATCACTCAATGATAATGTCTAAGGAGTTAAGAATAATAAAGTGATATCTATTAAAATACGTAAAAGCATACATAATGTAATATATTTTCAATAACAGAATATGACATTAAAATATAGAAAAAAAAAAGATTAAATGACCTATCAAATAAATTTTCCTATCAAAACGTCAAAGCGCATCATACGCTTTGAGCATTTACGAAGCTGGAACAAATGAGTTTTGGAATTTCCCATATTTCGATCTTTACAATTTCTTGCGTTCTTTAGCAATAGGAATTATAAGGAAGGGCGAAGTAATTGAGTCTTAATTCTATATACACAAAACAAGGTTATTTTTATCCCACTTAATAGTTGTGTGTGATGCTTGGGAAATACATACGTGCATACGTGTGTACGCAGTTGTACACATGTATGCGCATGTGGATTTGCATGGATAGAAACAGCACAATGAGCATAATGTACCGGTGAAAGGAGAAGGGCGTTAAAGGCAGCCACGCAGGCAGGAATGACCGCGGGGCACACGAGAGTTATAAGACTATAATACAGGCTTACTAGGCTAGACTCTAGCCGGGTATACCTTGTGTCAGTATGCCACACTGCCATACTACCACACCCTCCGTTAACCTGGACCACAAGTTGCCTAACAGCGGGGGGTAGTCATACCTGGCTAGGATACAGCCCTTGCAGCTACGTCTTTTACATTTAGACTTTCATACATATCAAGTGTATGCATGTGCACACACATACCTTTTCCATTTCCTGCAGTCCTCCTCCTGCTCAGCGGTCGAAAAATGTCGAGTGCATTTTAACAGCGGGGACTCGATGATGAGCCTGCCTAAAAGCCTTTTCGTCCCTGAAAAAAACACTACAGCTGCACTCAAAGAAAATTTAGGGCTGTAAAATATTCGAGAAATGAGTTTTAAACGATTGCACACCGATTTGTGGTTGTCATGTGCTTGAGATTGCAGGGGTAGGTTTCAAGTTTGACTTGAACATTTCTTTCAGTTGGAGTATTAAAATAAAAGCTTCTTCAAGAAGATGTTTATAAAATATTTTTATCTTTCTTCAAAAAACAAAAAAGAAAACTTACACATTTTCTTTTTTTACACTGAGAAAGTCTATGTTAGAAAAATTACTAATATAGATAGCAAGTCGGGGCAAAAACCTTAAATTTCGACATTTTAATACAAAAATAATAAGTTATATTATTTTTTTAAGAAGATTTCCTATTTAGTAATAGTAAAGTTTAGTATTTTCTGTAGTAAAATCCAATTTAGGAAAAATTATTATAGAAATTAATACATTCTACAAAAAAATAGAAGTAATAAGTATTTTAAGTTATATAATATACTAAATATGTAGAAGAAATTACTAACTGATTTAATAGAAAACGTCAAATCTTGGACCGAACGCAGTCGAGCGTATCCAATGTGTGTCAATTGTCAAACAACGGATTTAGACAGTCATATGGACGTTTTTATTGACAATCTTATTATGTTCTTATAGGTAAATTGAACATCGTCCGACTGCTAATCTGGAGACCCGTATTCGATTCCCACCAGCTTCTATTTCTTCTAACTCGATTTTTCTGTTTCAGCTTAATATGTATATATAATTGTAATTTCTAATGTTTGATATAAAATATTATAAAATATGTGTAGGCTAGAATATTAATACATGTAGGTTATACATGAAGGGACCTACATCAGACTATACTCTGAAGTTAGGTCCCTTCAAAGCTTTTATTCTTTGTGATTCGATGCGCATGGTCTTTGCGCATCATTTTACTATTTAGTTTACAAATTCTGCAATAGTTTTAGTTCTTATTCTAAAATACTTTATAATTCTGTAAACATCTACGTGTTACTATTGAGGTTAGTAAATATTATTAAAATTTGCTTTTTGCCCCTTATTGCAAAGTGCTTTTTACAATAAATACAAACGCGGAATTCTCAGTGTACTAAATGGCTGATTTTCATTGAGTGAGTATTAATTTTCATTTCCATGCTTTGAAAAAAAGGAAATTTAAAAATAATCGATCAAATTTGAATATACATAAAAAGAGTGCGGTAAAATGCATCATTTATAAATACTATCTCGATTGCGCGTTCGGCGAGAAAATTTACTTTTTTTTCAAATGTTATACTTTATGATATTTTATTTCTTTCTTAACAGATATACTTAATTAAGAATTTTTTTTACATTCTCATCAGAGAAGATATTAGACTTGTATCCAATTTGACCCCCCAGTTTTCATCAAATGTCCACGTTTTAGGACCCCCTCAACCCGAAAAACATGTTTTTACGAATATGTCTGTCTGTGTGTCAGTCTGTCTGTCTGTAGATTTTTATTTTGTGAGTACGATAAATTTCGAAAGAATTGACCGATTGGATTGTCCTTTGGTATACTCTTTTAATGTCCTAAAATGAAGGTCAAGTTCGTTGGCCAGCCATTTTGGATAAAATTTAAAAAAACTGGAGCATTTTGAAAATTTTTGAAACCACTTTTTTTTTAATTTAAAAATTCTAATGACGGATGTTCGTAGTACTAAAAAAGACGAACAATTTTTCTTAATGACTTTTTTAGATAAAAAAAATTGAAAGACTTATCCAAAAAAATAAAATAAAACTTGAATTAGAAGCCAAACAACGCACGATATGAAAAAAAGTCTAAAGATGAAAAATGTTTCTTTTTGAACACTCTATAGGATGGGCATAACAACTTTTTGAATTTCCTTAAAAAATCGAAAATTCAAATTTTGAGCTAAATAACACGAGATACATAGAAAATGATACGAAACATAATTATTGGTCTTAAAAAGATCTACAAGTTCTCCTTTGGCCATTTTTCAGTAGGATGAGTAGTTTTCGTTTTAATTATGAAAAATATTGTTAGAGTCGAGCGCGAAGCGCAAGTGCCCTGATGAGAATGTGCTCCTTAAGGTCGATAGAACCTTAAGTAAATTAGTTTTCGTTTGCATTCCATTCCATTTTGTAGTAATTTAAATACAAATAAGTGCAAGTGTCGCGAAGCGCGCAACACGGACCAATTTTCAAAAAATAATATGTATCTATTTATAAAAATTTTTTCTTTATATTGTACGATTAGTTCTATTTAAAATAGAGTTCTGACTCGGGTTCTGACGAAGCCTTGGTTGACATTTCTATTTCTTGAAAATTCTTTAACTTTTTCATATTCTTTTAAAATCCTATGAGATTTTTTAACTTCATTAAAAATCCCTTAAAATATGTACAAATATTTTTGATCTCATGAAATATTTTTAAATTCCCTAGAGTCACTTGTTTCTTGAAATCTCCTTAAATTCATTAAAATTATTTTAAATTTAAAAAAAATTCTTTAATATAATTTAAAATCCCTTCAAGTAGTTAAAAAACATTTTTAATATTCTAAATCAGATATTGTAAATAATGATTCCACAGAATAGTTTTTTTAATCCTGATGGGGTACTGACGAGTTTTTCTTAGGAGGGGGTATTTACTAGGATATTTTTTTGGTAAACTGAAAAAAACCCTGACCAGTTTTCCCTATGTAGTGCAATATTCTGCCTAGGCGTTAGAAACGTTGTGTGGGTCTTGACAGTTAACCTCATGGTTAGGGAGACATTGGAAGTGTGGAAAACTGACCAGGACCCTGTCAGAACACCATCAAAAATTCTGCACGGGTATAAGATTCAGCAATGTGAATGTATAAAAAGGTATTTTAAGGATATGGTTAAATCTAATAAGAATCTCTATCTTGTATATACAATATACAGTGCTACACTGAACATAATGAGAGCGGGCCGAGAGGCTAGTATTATGTAACGAATATCGAAAATCACTATCAATGCCTACGCGACGAATCAGGATTACGAAAAAGGCGTCACGACTTTCAACCATTTTCAGGTTCATCTTTTTGTAATAGGATGTATATATATAACGGAAGCGCATTCGTGAACAGATATCACAAATCTGAAGCACTCCTAATATCCCTGTTTTCTCTTACTGTCCAAAGCAACACTTTTTTGGCTATAAACCAGTCCATTCATAACCAGAACAAGCACGGAAGAAAGTTCTTCAGCTGCAGGGATATAACGAAAATACATGACACTTCTCTGCAATGGCTCTACTGCAGATACAGACCTCCGTCGTCTATCTCCTTATTCTAGTTGTAGATATCAAGACCGACCAGCTGTTTATGTTGAAGATAAAGTTCGTGGTAAAGAGAAGAAAATTTCAAACGAGCAAAATGAAACGAGTTATGTACCTGATATTTTCAGTTACAAATCTTGAATTTCTTTGAGAATTTAATCTTTAATCTTTTTATTTTCATATTCTCATCATCAATGAGAATAAGATATTGGTTTTATCTGAAAAATGACTTCCGCGGATTACAGTATCAAATGTCGATGCATTGAGGCCCATCTGAATTAGAAATTAGATACGACGTCACGTTGTCAAAAAAATTACGTCCAAATACGACTCCTGTTTGCCCCACGAAGACACTACAGAAGTTTGCCCTTCTTCTGCCCTGATAAGGCAATTTAACAAATTTTTAATCGATTTTCAAGACAAGAGAATACAACACGAACGGCCTGAAATGGCTTGGCAAATTTTATGACATGTATGATTATAGTCACGGCAAGTTTTATAGTACTAAATATAATAAATTAAATAATTAGTTCGAAGGTACCTTTTTACGAAAAAAAATTATGACTTTTGAATAGTTCATAAATACAAAAAAAACCAGGAAATTTGGCCTGATTATTTCTCATAAAAAATTCAGAAAAAAGTGTAAGAAAATCATCTGTCACATGAGACGACCCCCTTAATAATTTCTTATTAAAAACCACAAATTGAACATTATATGCACCTCTCACCTTCTGGGAGATACGGTCTTCAGAAGCTTCAAGTATTTCTGTAAAATACTTGATTAAACAGATTTGTAATTAAAGAATATAAGTTAAAGTAAAATAAATTTACTGTTATTGGATTCTTTATTGTAATCGCTTTTCTGATTGGTTTTGTCAATAATTGAAGCCCCGGAAGTAGTATAACAGGGAGGCTTCTGGGTCCACCTTCGTGTGAGTGCATTTTCGTGTGAGCTTGCATTGGTGTGTCTGTGTGAATGTGAGTGGAGGGTGTAAGAATGTGGATGACGTCATAGTTATGATGAGTTACTTCCGGTGATAAGAATTATTAACATAAACAAATGATGTTTAAATTGTAGAAAAACAAAAGTATCGGGTTACATAGGAATTCCTGAGAGATGACGTCATATGTTTTTTCTTTTTTAACATAAACAAAAGGGGGTGTCAAAATTACAGAAAAACAAAAGTATCGGGTTACATAGAAATTCCAGGGAAATGGTGTCATATTACATATTTCTATGCAAGTCCAAACCTGTTTTACCCCCACTCCTGAGAAATTTAGCGTATCATGTTACATAGAATTCTGAGAAATGACGTCATATTGTGGAATTTCATGCAATTTAGATCATATATAGATGTCATATTATACGGTAGACATAACAATAAGATAAGCAATTCTAAGAAATTAGATAAAAAGTCCTATATGAACCGCAGCACATCCCTTGATTTTTCAGTTCAACAGCAAATGCCAAGTAGTAAGCAGCATAAAGAGTTAAAGATTCGAATTGAATTATTTTTAAAGGAAGTTAAAGAATTAAAACAGTTAGTGAAAGTGTATTCTAACATTCGTAAAATATCAAAAAATTTCGAAAACCTAACAATAAAAAGTTAATATTTTCTGAAAAGTGAAT